>VYZW01029345.1:3511-42546 GCA_013401315.1 Balaeniceps rex | reverse complement strand
CGGGGCGGCGCGACGCGTCCCCGCTGGGCGAGGGCAGGGGGCCCTCCTTCCCCTCCCGCCGGTTCCCGTGGGGCGGGGGGGCCCGCGGGGGCCCGGGGCCGCTGCCCGCCTAGGTGTGACTGCAGGTGGGGCCGGGGGTGAGGTGGGGTCGGCCCCCGGCCCCGGGATGGAGCCCGGGGCGGGCCGACCTTGGCGAGGGCGCCTCGTCCTTGGGTCTCCTTTCCCGGCGGCTGGCCCGGCCCGGGAGCATCGCCGTCGGGGGAGCCCGCCCGTCCAGCCGTCGTCTGCCTTGGACTTAAGGGTGGCTTTTCTTTTTTTTCCCCTTGTTCTGTGGATGAAGGAAACTGAGCTAATTTTACCTCGTCGAGAGAGAACAATTGGCTTTTAATGCCTCTGCAAGAAGGAAATGGCTATATGTGCATTCGTGATTAAAAGCTCATGATGTATTTATTAGCCTAAGTGCTATTTGTACAGCACCTTGGAGGCTTTTAACATTTTCTTTACGCAAATAGACAGTCTTCCCGTTGGTGCCAACCACAGCCAGTGTGCCACCCTTGCGATGTTGAATTCGGCTCCTGTTGTAATGGATCAGCCGGAGGTGCCACATCCGGAGCTGCCAGCTTTAGCTCTGGCAGGCGGGCGGACTAGAGCAGGCTTCTGCCGTATCTTTACGTGAGCAGAATTGGGTTGTGGGTGCGCATGGATAGGTATTTTCTGCTCCTGAGGCACCAGGCAACTGCGCAGTGCTTCAAATGCGGAGGCTGAACCAGGTCCTTCTCCCAGAGTGCACATACCGATCTGCCTAGGACTGATTGCCATTTGCGGAGTCGATCTGCAGGCTGATGATCCGATTCCTCTGTTATAAACCTACCTGTTGCGGGAAGCTTTCTTGTTCAACCCTGTCGTGCTCGGTCGCTAGACCCGCTGTGTATTTTCTGAGACCTAGGAGTGGTTTTGACCTTTAAGGTGTCTTTGGTGTTAAGAGCATCCTGGCTGGGAACCTGATTAAATAAGCTACCTCCCAGCGTTTGCCTTTTGATGTTACAAAACTCAAAGGCGTTACGCTGCAGACAACAGCATTAGTGTTTGGTTTGTTACAACAGCACCTCCTATGACCATGCTCTGGAAAAAATTTCCACACGTTGCTGACGTCACAGCCATTTGCTTTACGCTGCCTGGATACCAAAGAGTGCTTTTAACTCCTGGAGCGCTACGCTACCACACCCAGCTCTGCCCAGCAGCCCTGGCTACCTCCCCTGCCTCCGGTGCACGTGAGGAAGACGAGAGGATGGAGTGCCTTTCTCACAGTGTCCCTCAGCCTCTGTGCTGTTGGCTGTCCTTCCTGCTCGCCTGTCTTTCATAGACTTGAAAAGAAAACAACCAGAACTGCCTGCTTTCATCGGGAGGCTTTTCCACTGATGGAGCTTTTTTTACAATGGGGCTGGGGAGGGAGGAGGAATGCTTCCACCTACTGCTTCCTCCCCTTCCCTTGTAGCTGGTCACTTCGAGTCCTTCAATTAAACCACCTCTTTCTTGTTCGCAATGGGGATGGTCCGAGATCAAGCAGGCCCTCTTTCAAGTATTCTTTGGCCTCTGCACTGGCCTGCTTGTTCCTGCAGCCTGATTAGCATATAGTTGCTTGGCATGGGCTGGCTTATCCTTCCCGTAGGCGGCCTGGTGATGCCTAGTACAGCGTGTTACTGTGCAGTTAATCAGTTGAGGTAATCCTTGTAAACTGGTAACTGATACCCAGAGTCTGAGCCATGCTGTGTCTCCAGGCTCATCTCCACACACAGCCCCCCGCCAAGATTATTCGAGGTATCTCCCTTTAGACCAAAACTAAACTCAGTCTTTTGTTATTATGTAATTCAATTTTTAATTGGTATGAGCAGTGCTGGAGTGCCTTTGTAGACATACAAGGCTGATAAACCTGCGGTACTGTGATGTGTCTGAGTACTAAATTAGAGGTTGAGTATTGGAGCTAATTTGGGCCCAAATTCTGCTCCCGTTGTCTTTAATGGAGGTGATAGCCTGAATTACTAGGGGAGATCAAGCTTTACGATTGCTTGTAAACCTGAATGCAACATTTACTGTAGACTGTCCTGGAAACAACTTTGAGGCCCAGAGCTTTGTGGAACGGGTGTCATTCAGAGCACACCCATAGTGTGGCTTCTTGCCATTGGGCACTTGCTTCACTGAAAGCTTGTCGTGTGTGATGGTAATGTTGGGTCAGCCAAGGGATCCTTTTAAAATATAGAAGAACGTGGTTTAGTCTTCATGTTTTACAATCCCAAATCCTGATTCATGGATTTCTAGGTTTTCAGGGGCTTGTGCTTCCAGCCCACCGAATGACTGGAGTGACTTCTATTTTCTGTCTGTCTGCATCAGGGCATAATCTCACTGTTAAATAGATGCCTCTGCAACAGGGCTTGGGCATCTGAATTCAGTGTGCTGGGCTCTTCCTTGCAAGTGGGAAAGGTTGGAAATTTTGTCCTGAAATGTGACTGCCTTTAGGGCTTGATTTGATTCCTCTTTCTGTTTGTTTTCTCTTGCAGTTAAAATCCTCCTCTTCTATGTCATCTTCTACGGTTGCCTGGCAGGTATATTCATTGGGACCATCCAGGTGATGTTGCTCACTGTCAGTGAATTTGAGCCCAAATACCAGGATCGAGTGGCACCTCCAGGTAACTAAACAGGAGGCCCATGTTTGACTTGGTGCAAGCTGTTCTGGGGAGGCGGGTTGGTTACTCACCTCAAGAAGGAGGATGAAATAAGCATGTTGTTGCGGCAACACATATTTGTAGGGGGTGGGTATGCTCTCAGCTTTCTGTGTTAACAGTACTGGGGCTTGAAGGCAATCCTGCTAGAATTAAAGGTTGCATCACATGAAATATGCCTCCTGTCTGAGAGGAGCTTGAACCTGGATTGCTGCTCTTCTCTTCCCTTAAACTGAAGCAATGGAGTGAGGCTAAGAGGCTTCACTTGGGAATGAGCTGTATGAAGAAGCTGGGTTCAGTTTTTCTTTCTTCATAGCCACTGTGTTCCCATGGGTAAGTGAAGGGATAAAGATTAAAATGTTAGCTTTATCTGTGAAACTGGGGTGTACAAGGAGAAAGGGGACCGTACCGATTCTGGGTGTACTTACTGAATTGTATTAGCTAATGCTGAACTACACTGTGTGATCTAGAGGAGATGGTGGCATTTAGTAATGGGTATTGCAACTGAATGTGTCATGGGGGGCTAAAGGTAGGTCTTGTACTTGCTGGTGAATGACCTATCTTTACTAGGCAAAGTAAGTCTCTGCTCAAAATGAAAATGATCGCTTGAGCAGTGTCTGTGGACAGCCTGCCTTGGGTAGGGGCAAATGGAGTAACTAGCCCTTGCTGCAGGTTCCCCGCTCTGCCTGTCCAGGCTCTGCTGCGCTATCTGATTCCGGCTGCAGCCAGTGGCTGCTCAGAGCGTGGCGGGGGAGCTGCGCAACTGCTGCTTTCCCACATTACAAATGACCTTGAGGCTGCTTGGCACTGGGGATGGTAACGATCCGTCTCCAGTTGCTCTGTAAAACAGTTCAGAAGCTTTTAATAACAGTGGTATTTAAGTGACAATTGTGAGGCTGATGGCTTGTAGCTACAGAAGTTGGCTCTGGTGTCACACGGTGTCTTGCAGCCCCACTGTCTGCAGTGCTACGCTGTGATTATTCCCTGCTCTAACGACGCAGGGAACGCTACCATCACCAAATGGTGCTATATCTCAGCAAAGAATCATCTTTTTCAGATAATTGCTTTTCCACCAGCACTTTTTAAAGACAGAACAGAGACTGGAACTGCAGTGTTAGTGTGTGGCACTTCTTAATGTACCAGCGTGGCTGGGGTAAATGCTGTCTTAAGCGCTGAAAGTGGCTGTTTCTGTCTCTGCAATGGGCTCTGACATTTGCAGGAAAGGCTAAACTGTCACTGATACTGCCCAGAGCTGTTAGCTGCATCTGAAAAGCCAACATGGCTAATGGTGGAGTAGTTGTTATTTTAATAATGTGTTTTTCCCCCGGCTGAAGCCCAGTGGTCTCACCAGACATGAAATAATTAGTGAAGAAGCCCATGGATCTTGGGCCACATCCAGACAGACCTGCTGTTTAGCCTGATGTCACATAATTACTCATTCTAGGTAAACTGTTCACTTTCTGTGCAATAGCAGTTCGCAATTCTAATTTCAGAGTGAGTCTGTGATAAAATTTCTGTGTAAGACTTGAGCCTGCAGGGTGTTTTTATTCATCTCTTAATTGCGTACTGCACCACTTTTTCTGGGGCTTATCCCTTTTTTAACCAAAAAAGGGAACTGAATATCAAAATGCTCTTGCAGTGTGTACTACGGAAATTAAAATGGAGGAAGAATGAAAAGGTCATCAGGGATCTTTGTAAAGGGCTTTCAGAGCATGTACTGAAATCAAGGGGAACAAAATGCAGTTCCTTGAATATGTGATGGTAGGCAGCCCAATAAACAAGGGTTTTGAACCAAGCTGTAATGGCACATGCGTACAACTTCAAGGAGCTATTTTCCAGTTAATAGCACAGGATCCTTTGCAGGGCATCATGTGACAATTCTTTCTACAGATGTGGACAAGCTAGGGGTGGAGGTTGGCTCTTAACATCAAGTCTGTTCCTTGTCCTGTAGCACGGCAGCCGTTAGACCACAGCGAGTCAAAAATAGCCTTTTCCTGTGCGCTTTCACAGAGGTTGACACTGTAGTGAGTTGCTGCACTGCTGTGTTTGGGAGGTCAGGGATCCCTGCATTCCCCTGCTGTGTAGGGCTCTCCCCTGTGCTGCAAGCACCACTGCTCTTCTGGCAATGAACACACGCGTGGGCATGTTCACCCCTGCATGTGGTGAGCGCCTAACTTGAATTTTCTGTCATCTGGGACCCCTGCAGACTATGAACTACACAAAACGGGGTGTTCAGGTAATTCTAATTCCTGGTTCTTGGGGGAAGATTTGCAAGCCAAGTAAGTATATTGGCAGCTTGACAGAGCCTAGAAAACCTGGTTTTATGATTGTTACAGTGCTCTGTCCTTTTTGGGCAAGTCTCTGCTGTGTCAGCCCAAAACGGCTGGAATAGGGGAAGCTACACTTCCCTTCAGGATTTGCAGGAGAAAATGCTGTAGGGGCTGCTATAATATTCTTGTTCTGAAATACAACAGATTTCATAACAGCAGCAGAACCTGCAGGATGTTTTATTGAGTTATTGACATGGGTATAACATTGAAAGCCATAAAGTGCTATTTTTGTAGCCAAGTGTCATTACTATGCTAATTGGTTTCTGCACTGAACGCAACAGGAATGTTGTACAGGGCTTCAGGGCAAGCTGAGTTTTGTACCTTTGCATCATACTTTTTTCCTCCTCTTTTGTCTCGGGGTGGGGGAAGGGACAGTGCAGTTCACCACCTTGTCCAGCCTTGCCGTTGCGACAGCCCCGGCTCCCAGTTCCACGTGTGCTGCAGGTTCGGACTCTGCTTTAAGCACAGAGGACTTGCCCTGCTAATAGGGAAGGATGAGGATGTTTCCTCTTTAAACGCAGTGTATTGAGTGTTTAAAAACTAATACTCCATTCTCCTCCTCCCCTTCCCCACCCCAGTATAAGCTGGGCTGTGTATCCTGCCATCTTGTGGTCTGCATCCTGTGAAACACAGCGTCCCGTCACTGGGGCTGGTGTAGGGGCGAGAGAGCTCACTGCTGCCTAAGGCTCCCTTTAAGTGGCAGCTGGAAGAAGTGGCTCAAGCCGGTGCATTTTGGGTGTCCCTGCTTCAAGGGCTGCCTGGCCACCCTGTGCAAGGCTGCTCCGGTGTGTATTCCCCGCTTGGCTTATTTAGCTTGGATAGCAGCAGGGAGACGGCAGGAACGCCCCGAGGAGTGTATGCCACCTCCTGTGAAGTAGCACTTTTCTCTTCTGTCTCTTGTCGTCTCAGTACCTATGTTTGGAAAAAATCTCCGAATCTCGAGTTCCAGGGATGTTGTCTGCCAGGCAGATTTTGCTGCATTTGTAGAAAACTTGGACCTGCTTTTTGCACTTCGGGGATGAGGTAGAGGGTGACTGGAAGCTCGGAAGGACATTGCTTGGTATGGAGGCTTTTAAAAGTCTCCTCATTTAGTGAGCTGGGGGGATGGTAAACAGAATGGTGTAGTGGTCACTCAGCTTGTCATCTCAGGAGTGTTCAGATTCATTCTGAATCAAGATTACATGGTACTTCAGAAATGAGCACTGCATGATGAAGCAAGAGTGCTTACTATGGATTTACACAACCATTCCTAGTAGCAAGCCTGACTTCCCACTTCTAGTTTCTTCCTTTTCACCCTCAGGACACTGTTTTTCCTGAAGTCTTGCTCCTGCAGCTTAGAATGATAAAGTCTGTGTGGAAAATCTGTTTTTAAATGAAGCTGAGTAAATGTGATTTTTAATCTGCAATGGTGTTTTGGAAGTGGAACTGTAGCTGAAAAAAAATCAGTTACTTTACATGCTTTTTTTGGCTTTTGGTATCTTTGTACATCCACAGAGTTAGAAAGCTAACAGAAGGTGGTGTCTGTTACAAAGTCAAAGCATCACTCATCATTTATGTGGACAGTGTCAGTCAAGTGAAGATAGGAATCGTATTTCCCAGCAATGCACTCTAAGCCAGTTGCAGAAATTTTCCAAAGTAGTTTGTCAGCATTTTAGCAATGTTACTCGATTCTTCCACATGTGAAGAACAGCATCACCACACGTGACACCATGGTGCATCTCTGTGGTAACAGGATAAGATGCAGAACTGTGGCAAACAAATTACAGTCTGAAGATGGGGAGAGGGTTGTTAAGACTCCTGACCATGAAAGCACTTGAGGCTTTGTTTCTTTTCACCCATAGGACTTGCTTATGAATGGCTTCCTCATGTGCATGAAGCCCCTAAGAGGCTTATTCATCCCTGTACTTTACTGGAGCCACATACTTCCTTAGATGTCTAGCAACCCATGGCAGGTAGCAGTGGAATGGCTCAGCTTTGTAACTTTTTTGCCTTGTCCCTACTTGGCTTCTGTTCCCCTAACGGCGATGAGAGGTTTCAGAAAGGCTATGGATGTGTTCTGCAGAGGTTACCTGCTCTTGTCAGATCAAATCAACACTTTTTTTTTTTAAACAAGATTGCTTAAGAAGTGTTCAGTGATAGGGCTGATAACAGCATTGAAGCTTTTATTCTGACTGTGGGATGTACAGATGGAAAACAAGGAAGGAAATGATAGATCTGTGCTTAAGGCTTTGTGTCCAGTCAGTTGCAGGCATGTGAGAATGGAGGTTGTGGTGGAAGCCAGTAATACATTTTTCAATCAGGATAAATCTATTTTCATAACAAGCCTTTCATCTTCACAAAGATTTACTTCCTCACTTCGTAAGTGGGAAGATTGATCTCAACTTTGCTCTTGTCCTAGGCAAAGAAAGTACCTGCTGTACCAAAGCTCAGTCTGGTTCATCCAAGTCCCTGTAAATGCCCAAAGTTTGGCAGAAAGCAGCCCAGCTATGGCCACAGGCTGGGTCTACCTGGCAGGAACGGCTGTTCTCCTGCGCTGGCCACTGGAGCAGCTGTACAGAGGCGCTGCTTGGGCTTCAGTGCTGTTCTGCAAAGGTCTGCAGGACAGGGATGCTGTGGATGGGCGTCTGTGCTTCCAACCAAGTCACCTGTCTTGCAGGCAGAGGGTTGGCTTTGGACTACATATCAGTGGCCAGGCTCTCCTAACCAGAGAACAGGGATATTCTAGGTGGCTTTTTCACACCACAGGGTGTATATTGCTGACCTTCCCTTCACCTTTGCCGTGTCTGCATGGGTGCCTTTATGCATTACCTTGGACAAGGTAAAGAAATAGAGGTGGGATGTTCCTTGGTTTTAGAGGTCCTGAGCAAAACTAATAGTTTAACTGCCTGACTGAAGCTTAACAACCCTGGCCAAGCTTTCTTGAATTTTATATTTATATACTTGAATGACACACCTGTAACTTGAACTCTGGAAAAGGCAGACCCAGGAGAGGAACCAAGGCCTGCCTTCGCTGTGGTGCCAGATAGCCACTTCAAGTGACTCTGAGCCTATTGCTTCCCAGCTGAGTGGTAACATGAGGAGGGTTTGGCAGGATGGGATTGAAGTCCCTTACTAAAATTGAACCCAGTTTGTTTATTTTAATATATATTTATTTATACATGTGTTTGAAGTAAGAATGCAAGTAATTGCTTGAAAAGGGATTGAAAGCCACTGACTTTGGAGGGTAGGACATACTTGTGTAGTGGAGTAGTAAGTTGCTTCTAAACTTTTAACGCTCAACCTGGTCAATTTGTACCGGGGGAATTTTGAGCTGTTAAAGCTGCTTCCTGGAATAAAACTTGAAACCCTGAGCTACTCGTTGGGCGTCTCGCTATCTTTGGCTACTAGGAGCTGCGTTTAGGGGAACAAAGCTAATCTTTGTCCTAGGTTACAAATTCCAACCCGGTGGGTAGCGGGGAGGCGGGGGGAAGTGGTGAGCTGGCTTGAGGAGGGACTAAGCAGAAGCACTCAAGTGGCTTTGGAAAAATTGCTAGAGTCACAAGCTCCTGTGGGTTGGGGCCGGCCAGCTGAGCTGCCTGAGTTTTGCACCAGGGGAACTTGTTGGCAACAGCCCTGTTCTGAAAGCTGTCAAAGCAAATGCTGCTCCCCTGCTTCTTTTCCTTGTTCTTGCTAAATTGAAGATAAACTGAACAGAAGTCAAGACCTCAATAATTATAGTGGCCACCACTAAAGCAGCATGAACTCTAGTTCCCATTACTTAAGTTTAAAGTGTTAGCCATGCATCAGTGCATTCAATTAAAATGTGACCTAAACATCACGCAGGAGCAACTATTTCCAAGTCCCATAATGAAAAGCAAAGGGGTTGGCACTTTTCATCATCTGTAGGTATTACCTGTATCTAGTCCCCTCTCTTCTCCATGGGTTCTTTTTCTATTCATCCTCCTAAAGTCAAAAGCAGAGCTACTTACACAGCCCAAAATCTAGGGCAGTCTTTTAAACATCTCTCCTGTGTGGTGGTATTTCCTAGTCACCTGCTTGGTGATGAGCTGCTGATTAGAGAGCTCAGAAGGCTATTTCTGCAATCAGAAATACCCACTTCCAGAGTGAAAAGACCAGAGAAAGCGATCAGGCTGATGGATTTACTGAGTGAGAAAATGTCTCCTGCCCTGCGTCCTACAAGGGAAACTACACAAAGGCAATGTGGATTACAACCAGCAGAGACCATACCTGACTGGGCAACCTCTCATATTTTATTGTGAGGGTTCATGAGTGGGCAGCTCTGATTTTTGTTCTAAACACAGTGTTTTGCAGACTTTCAAGTCAACCTGTTAGGGATATGTACATAAGAGTAGGCTTCCGTGGGACTTCATTGTGTGCGGTTGGTCTCAGCTTCCCTTCTGTCCTTGGGGAGGAGGCAGAAGTGGGCAGGGGACCTGTGGTCGCCTGTTTTTCTTGAGGAAAACCTTGACTTATAGCCTTCCTTCTGGATTCTGTGATTTTTATCTGCTTAGTGATGCAAACATCATGACGAATATTCCAGACTCTTGTTGGAAAGAGGAGATAAGAGCCTGTGAGAGCCTCCCCTCTAGTGAGCTTAAGCTGTTTTGTGCAAATCCTGAAGTCTGAAAACTAGAGATTATTAGAATGAGTTCCGTTCTCGGTGTGCGTTACGTTGCCTGGAGGCTGTGCAACTCTGAGGCGTACTTAATGTTTTCCTGATTTTGCTTTTCTTAGGACTGACTCAAATCCCCCAGGTACAAAAGACAGAAATTTCCTTTACCGCCTCCGATCCCAAAAGTTTTGAGCCGTATGTGAAGAACCTTGAGAAGTTCTTAAGGGACTACAGCGCTGATCAACAAACTGAAAATATAGTCTTTCAGGACTGTGGGGGTAAGTTGCAATTGTTTCCTGCAGCTGAGGGCTCTGACCAGTGCCTCTGTGTCAGGTCCGTTAGAAACTGAGGGTGAGCAGCGGTGGTCTCTGTCTTTGGCCGTTCCTTTATTGCAACCAACAGCATGTTTGTAAACTGGTGGGCTCTGGTTTCAGTCATATGGCTGCTCATTAAATGATTAGTTTGGACAGACCAGACTTGGCCAGGTATGTACCTAGAATCTTATTGTAGAGGTTATATGGCTGGGAGCTCCCAGATTTCACTCGGAGAAAGTTGCAGCTGACTCTAAAAAGCAGGTGGTGCTGACCTTATCCTCTCCGAAAGCCACGGGGTTTTCACTGATGACTTTGCTAAAGCCAGTGTAGGTCCTCTTGATGCAATGCAGCAAAACATCTGGGAGGTATTAACCTTTAATAGATTATATGTAATAATGCAGAATGAGACTATCGCCTCATAATACATACATGTAAAATTTGAGGGGAACCTGCTGGTAAAAGCTGCCAAAAAAAAAAAATCTCTGAGCCAGTGGATTACAAATGTGTTTGTTCTCTTGTAGTCTGGAAGAATCCTCAGTTAAAAAACAAAATGCCCGCAAACTTGCTGGTCTTGGACCAGCCCACGTGTGGGGGGTAGCTGGGTGCAGGTCTGTGGTGTCAGCCTCGAGAAAGAAGCTGGTGTCACTTACCTGTTTGGATGAGGGGGAAATCCTAACTACACAGTGAAGCATAGGTCATGCTGTTCCTGACAAGCAAAAGTTCATGTTGCATACAGTTGTCTTCTCATTCCCCCACCATGACAGACATACCCAGCGATTACAAAGAGAGAGGACCATATAATGATGCCCAGGGCCAGAAGAAGGTCTGCAAATTCAAACGTGAATGGCTGGAAAACTGTTCTGGAATAAATGATCCCACCTTTGGGTACAGGGATGGCAAACCATGCATCCTCGTCAAGCTCAACAGAATTATTGGCTTCAAGCCTAAGGCAAGTATCTCTTCCCTTTCTAGCAGAAGCTACTCATCAGGAGGAGGAGTTGGCTGCAGATTTGCTGTGCCTGCTTTTCTGTCTCTGGAAGAGAGATCAGTATTAAACCCCTTCTGCAGAGGAGAAATTGTGAGACAATTTGACTAACTAGCTTTAAAAATACTTTTCAGTAAAAAGCAATGAAAACTGCACACCGCAAGTTGGTAACAAGTAGCAATGAACCTTGCAGTGCCTGGGTATTTATCTGGTAACTTCTGAGCCTGCTAACTGAATTGCTCTAATGGGGTATTTTCTTCAAATGATAAAACTGATCTTAAGTTCCTGTGTGCTTCCACGGGACTGCCTCAGACCGTCAGATCAACACATTGTGTTGTGCCCTGATCTCAGTTCCTTCCTCAGGCAGTGTAGAGTTGCCTGCCTTGCTAAAACCACTTAATTAAATGAAGTTGTGCTAATATTCACTGTCAGACTGATACACAGTCTGTAAAGCGTAAACTGCATCTGAGAGTCAGGCACAGCTCTTACTGCAAGAAAGGTGAGGAGGTCTTTGTTATTTAATGCAGTTTCCCAGATGCTGTAGGATGTCTCTGTTGCCCACTTGCTCTGTGCTGCACCTGAAGGCATGTTTGCTGTAATGCTGAAGGATGTTAATCTGGACAGGAATGGCTTTTACTTCTAGTTTTTTCCCCAACGCATTTGAACGCTGAAAAATTCTCTAAGAATTCAGTGGCAGAGCACATGTTACTGAATAAGGAGGTGTGCGAAACCTGCCACTCCATCTTCTGGATGGAAAACAGTGCAAATGGTGCGCTAAGCCAGCTTCACCACCCTCTGTCAGTGCAGTCAAGGACAGGGAATGGTGCGGTCTAGCTAACATGTTTTGAGGAACGTTTTTCTTTGAAGGGATCCTGCCCTGTCCTAAAAGAAATGAGTTGAATTTTGGCTCATCTGGTCTAGGGTGGAAACAGTGGGTACGTTTTAGCAGGAATGTGCTGCGCTTGGTGTGCGGTGGTTGTGGGATGACAGAAGATGTGCATGTTTGATGACTGGGAAAGAGAAAGGTTTGCTCTGTTCCTCTTTTCTTTGCCCCAGAGCTCTGAAGAGCTCCAGACCACATTAGACAGCAGGGTCTAGTCAAGGAATGACTTTGCATGTTTCATTCTGTATCCAAGGCAGTATTTGTTTTCCTCGTTCCATGCTCCAGCAGAGACCCTATAGCTCTTGTGTGGGGCAAGGTGTGTGTAAAGCAGATCTGAGACCTGCAAGGTTGTGAAGCAAAACTACTGCACTTGTTACGAGACCAAAGACCAACAGCAGAGTGGGCACTCCCACGTTTCCCTGACATACTCTGGCCTTTGTCCTTCCCTGTGGGTGGTGTTGAAGTTTAGACGCGTCCGGGTGTGACTGCCGCTCTTTGTTCTTTCTTGTGCGTTTCCAGTCCTAGCTGCACTCACCTGGCAAGCAGGTAGCAAATCTTCCAGCAGTGCTTCTCTTCCTGCTGCTGCCTGCTCTGCTGTGAAACGCTCTCCCCAATGACACCACGCAATGGAAAATAGCCTGATCTGCTTGCTTTGGTATCCACAGCAGTAAACCTGTAAAAACAGACAACAGCTCTGCTTGGGTTAAGTTCCCCAGCTTCTAGTTGTGTTATGCTGCATGTCTGTCCCAGGAACCACCACCAAGAGCTGTTGCCTCTGAAACTGAGCTAGAAGGGATTCTGGTTAATGGCGTGTGTTTGGAACCACTGAGCTTTGCTGCTGCAAAGGTGCTGCAGTCTGCAGAGAAGTGTCTGGTGTGTGACATCCCCTTGTTTTGGGTTTCTTCTAGGCTCCGGTAAATGAGAGCCTCCCTCCAGAGGTTATGGCAAAATACAACCAGTATCTCATCCCTGTCCACTGTGCTGCCAAGGTAAGTTGAAATACAATAGAGCAGAGTCAGGAAGTTGCAGGGGAAGACAGTCAAAGCCTTTGTCCAAGCATAGTGATCCCCCTCTGCCTTTCTGCAGACATCGGGGGTGGTTCTTACTTGGGATATCTCCCCCTTCGGAACAGGAGTTTCTCAAAACCCCATTGGTGACAAATGACAGTCAGCGCTGCCCTCACAGGGAGGGGTAAAAGCAGGGCCAGATACCAAAGGATCTCCTCAGAAGTAGCTGTTTTGCTTCCAAGGGCTGTACTGGAGCTTTTAGCAGGGATGGCTGAAAAAAGGACTCCAGGGAAGAGGTATTTTACTTGGCATTGTAAAGCACCTGAGAAATGGCAAAATTTCTTTTTTTTAGCCAAAGATAGAGCACATTGGTATGACACGAAGCTGTGGTGACTGCAGGTGTAGAGAAGTGGTTGAGTTTCTAAATAAAAAAAAAAACAAACAAAAACCACACACACAAAAAAAAAAAAACAAACCCACAAACCGTTTCCTGGCTGATGTGTGCTGCATGGTGCTTACTGTGTAGCTGCTGGGTAGACAGCGCTTAAATGTCCTTTCCACCACTGGGACCATCCTTGTGCTGTCAAGATGAGGCTCAGTGGTGACTGAAGAGAGGTCGCGGTCTTGGTGAAAAACAGATGCTGCTAGGGAAAAGGGCTGCAAAAGGTAGAGTTTGGGTGATTGTCATCATTTGTTCTTCCTTTTCTTGCCTCCCTAGAAAGAGGATGATGCAGACAAAATAGGCACAGTGGAGTACTACGGGATGGGTGGCTACCCTGGCTTTGCCCTGCAGTACTACCCCTACTATGGCAAGCTCCTGCAGCCGCGGTACCTGCAGCCACTGGTGGCAGTGCAGTTCACCAACCTGACCTACGACGTGGAGGTGCGTGTGGAATGCAGGGCCTATGGGCAGAACATCCAGTACAGCGACAAAGACCGCTTCCAGGGACGCTTTGATATTAAATTTGACATAAAAAGCAGCTGATTGTAAGCACAACTTTCCTCCCCCCCTCCTCCTCCTAGCCATTTAAAAAGTGGAAAAAAAAAAAAAAAAAGAAAAAAAAAGAAAACCTACTAGTCTTGAACAAACTGTCATACGTATGGGACCTACACGTAATCTATATGCTTTACACTAGCTTGCTGCATTTACTAGGTTAGAATGTAAACAAAGTGTAGCAATAGTGACAAATATTTATTCTACTGTAAATGACAAAAGAAAACAAAATTGAGCCTTGGGACATGCCCATTTTTACTGTAAATTATGATTCCATAACTGACTTGTAGTAAGCAGTGTTTCTGGCCCCTAAGTATTGCTGCCTTGTGTATTTTATTTAGTGTACAGTACCTTAGGTGCATACTCTGGTCATTTTTCAAGCCATGTATTGTATCTGTTTTCTACTTCTCGTGAGCAAAGACTTTTGCTGTCCAAGGTGTAAATACTCAATGGGACTAGAACTGGCATGATACTTCTCATTATTTTGTTCCTTTTCAAAGAAAGGCCTACCTGTGAGACTATATTTAACAGCACTCCATACAGCTTCTGACTTTCTGTGGTGTTAGGGTATTTTATTTGGAGGGGTGGCAGGGGAAACTAACTTAAGTGAAGTTGAAGAGAATAGATGATTGTACTGTGCTTTGTAGTGAATGCTGTCTCTCCCCCCCTTTTCCCCTCATCCTCCAGTATGTTGTGTGAGAGACTGGGTCAGGCTATCACTCTTCTCAGTGATAGGCATAACTTTTTGCTTTGTATATTTTCTTTTCTTTTTCTTTTTTTTTTTTCCTGCGGGAGGCATCGCACACTGTGGTGCTAATGTCTATTGAATGTTTTAACCATTTTCATGGTGGAAAAATTTTATATTTATGCAGCTGTACAATTTTATTTTTTCTGCAAGAAAGTGTAATGTATGAAATAAACCAAAGTCACATGTTTGAAAATAAATCTTTATTTTAAACTTTATAAAAGCAATGCAGTACCCCACAGAATGGTGTTAAATGTTGTCTAAAGTGCAAAACTCTATGTTCTAACATGTAACAATAGCCAGGAGTACAGTGCTCTTGATCTTGTATTTCAGTCAGGTTGAAACATCAGACAAATAAATGAATGAACACACCATTCTGTGTGCACGTCTTTTGCATGGGGTGAGGATGGAGGCTGTTAGTTGTCCAGAATCTTGAAGAAGTACTGCACCTATTTCAAACAGAACATACTATCATTCAGTCTCAGCTAAAGATAGATGAAACAAGCATTGGGATTGCCTTAAATTGCTGCTCCCACCTGTGAGCAAAGGTGTTGCACATCAGCTCTAGAACAGCATGGTTTGGTGTTAGTTATTTGTTTTCCTTTCTCCCTGAGCTGCCTTAGAGGCTGCTGTGGCACACATGCCCAGGATCACACCTGTCAGGAACCCAAAAAGTCTTCAAAGTATTCACCTCTACTGCAAGTTCTCCAGGTCTGGAGGCACAGGCCATGCACTCTAGTAGTAACTACAGGTAAAAATGGTTTATCCTTACTGTGGGTTAAAGCATCCCCCAACGCTGTATGCTGCTGGTCCAGAGGGGAGGGCATATGCTGAAGTCACAAGCAGAAGAAAGGGAGTTTCACAGCAGCGACTTGTTCTGTTTTGCTGCTGGGCCAATAGCTCGGCACTGAGAACAGGCTATGGCCGACAGGGCTGCTCAGATGTGACAAAATGTGGCAGCTGGCTTTCTGCAGGAGTCAAGATCACTTTATGCTGCATGATGCAGATTACGAGGGAGAATTTCTCCGTGTAAAGTGACAAAACATGACTATCCTAGAGCAAGCTGCTCGATAAAGCCTTCCTAACTGGAACACACAATACTGGAAAAGCAAGCTGCTAAACTTTTTGCCATCTGCTAGAAGGAAAAGCATAGTTACGGTACACTATGGCGGTTAGTGTACGCATTTGGCTGTTTCACACTATTCCCAAGGAGCAGGAGCTAGCAGAAGTCTCCCCTTCAACTGTTTAATTTGCTGCTGGATGTTCATAGCAAGGCAAGGATTTAACAAAGATGCTACAACTGAAGTGCTAAAGTACTCCCTGGAGGAAGCTCTATCTGCATGGAGCTGCAGGAAAGTGGAGCTGTTTTGTCTCCCAGCAATTGGTGGGTGTACTGCTGCCGCCGCTGGGGAGATGTTGCATGGCTCAAGGTTTGGTAGGATCAGCTGCTCCTACAATTCAATTCTTAGGGTGACAGTTTCCAAAAAAAAAAAACCCCACCACCAAAAAACAAACAACCTCCCCAAAGTCTTTATTTATAAAAGGCCCAACTCATGGTTAGATAATTTATCTCCTTTTAATTTACTATATGAGCGCAAAGTCCAAGCACGAACTAGTAATAAAGATAATGGCTTATTCCAGGGGTTGGGACAAACACTGTAGAAAACTTACGGTGCCTGTGTTAGCTTCAGTGAGCAAGTGTCAAAAGGCACTTGTGTAATGTACTCTTAGTAATAGCATATGAAATAAATAAAGAAAAAAAAACACCACCCAAACCTTTACTTGCCCACCTCAATCACTTTCTAGTACCAAATCAGTGAAAGCAGGATGGCCTGCTCTGATCACTAATTAACTAGGCAGTAGCTACCCACTGAAAAGAGCCAACTAGTCACGGGCCTCATGACAACTCTGCTACCAAAGGGCTGCATCCCACTACTCCCCCCCCAAAAAAACCCCACACTGCCCATGTGGCCAGACATGCCTCCCCCCACCTTAGAAATGCTGCTGTAATTTGTCAGCCCTAGTAGAGATACAGCATTAAATGGCTGCAGGATGTTTTAAAAGACAAACAAACAAAGAAACAAAACCACCCCACCCCCCCAAACCCCAACCCCCCCCACATGACAGGCATGTGTAGACTTTTGGCTGGCCAGCCAGCTTGCCCAATGGCACCAGTACTTTTGGTACACTACAGACTTGATACTAAAATGACCCTTCACAAAATACTGCTGTCACAGCCTTGCTATGCTAAGGGGCCAGTCAAAAGTCTGGGGAGGCAGGCAGGGGAAGGGGGTCAAGATATGACATCTCATCAATGCAATTTAAAATTAGCATTGCTTGCAAGATGTGTGTTTTTTTTTAAATCTGTGCTGTATTGCCTATGCAAAAGCTATTCTCCTCAGGAAGGCATCACTTTTCTTACTGCTTAACAGGACATTACATTATAAACTGCCAGTTTGAACATGTTCTTTCTGCCAGATTGGCTCAACCTAGTTAAGTGTAATTGTAGCCATTAAAGTGAATTTTATCTCCCTTCTTGTTGATACAGAACACCTGCATTTCAAGGCTAGAGGGAGACACACAAAAATACTAATAAAATAAAAGGTGGGGGGGAGAGAGACATTTAAGGACAAGAACTTTTAAGGCTGGGTCTGCACAAACACTTGCCCTAACACACACCAGCTACCAGTTTTACAGCTCCAAGCGTTGGCACTTCTGGGCTTCTGTTCCCAGTTTGGCTGAGGGCGGCTGGCCGGCACAGGCCAGGCATGACCCTCCGCGTGTGCGGGGAGCTGTGCCAAGAGCAAAGAAAAAGGCCCAGCGCAGTGGAGTCTGCGCCTTTGCGGGTAATAACTCATGGTCCAGCCCCAGCCTAGGGCACGGATGCACCTGCTGCCACCGCAGGCCCCGTTTCCCTGAGATGGGGCAGGTTTAATGGAGCTGCATCAACTCCCACTGCTTCCTGCACTACCTCAGCCGGAGCAACATGGCCTCCCCAGGTGTTAGGTAATGATCCACCCGTGCAGCACACACTGATACAGGTGAATGCTGTCCTCACCCAACTCCTGCTTACTTGTTACTAGCAACAAAAGGCATTGCGCTATTTTAGTCCTTAAAAGCCCCTGATTTTGTGCAACCAGTTTTCCCAGGCCAGGCTGAACAACCTCAGCTTACTTACAACCTATGGAAAACCTCTTCCTCCTCAATTAGCTTTTATTGGATTGTTGAAGATCCACACAGACTGTACCGGCAAGGCTCAGACATCAGAACAAGCACGCTATGTATTGTCTAATGTGCAAAACTAGGTGCTGGTATGTTCTCTTTATATATAATCATCTTTATGTGGGTCAGCTGCCACCCAGCTCCCAGTAAAACCAGTTAAGAGCTGGCATGTCTGTGGTACACAGAAAGGATCCTTCTCTCCAAGAACCTCACCCTCAGGAGAACGGCAGTGCTGGACAGCAAACACCAGAAATAAGGGCCATCTGTTACCCCACTCACATGACAACACGTGTTGTTTTGCAGAAGAACCAAGACAAGGATTTCAGTACTACCAAGAGATTTGGGATGCCCCCATCTCATGAGGCTCCAGCTGGAGACAGCTTGGAGAACCCCATTCTAAAAGCACCAGGTCCTTTTCCAAGGGGATCCAGGACTTGGAGGTACTTGCACTGAGCATCCAGATGGGGGTCAGGTATTCCAAAGCACTCTGTATTTTAGGAAATACAGTTACTCTCTTTCCCAGGGTCCAAGTATAGTATAAACCACAGAAAAGGGAGCTGTGCCTGTACAAAACACCTCAACAAGCCTCAGCTTCTGTGATCCAAGCACACCTCTGGTCTCTTTACAGGACCCAAAGGTGGCAGTGGACAAACCCACACCAGGAACCGATCTGAAACCAACCAAACGCATTTCACAGATGCCACCCAAATGCCCTTCAAATGATGCTAACATCCAGGTGTGGTCACTCCCTCCCAGGGATGAAACAGGATTAAATTTAACATCAGTACTCTCCTTACAGATCCCAGGAACCATCTACCTGCTTTATAGCACACAGCTATGCCTGCCCTAGCTCCTGTTCAGGGACAAATAACAATAATGCTCAGGAAGCAATAACGGGTGAATAACTGTGACCTTCTGGCTCTGACCCTATAAACTGCTTCACCGAGGAGGAGCTGAGAGCTGCTTCAGTTCCACAAAGTTTTGCTTCAGTCAGACGCACTCTCTGCAAAACTCCTGCTAACGAATTTGGCCGCTCCCTCTGGGTGCTTCCATGCATTACCACAAAGTTTCAGGAGTTAATACAGCAGGCAATAATAAAATCCAGTCTAATGTCCTGGCTGAGCACAAACGATTATCATCTGAACAATGTGTGCCCTCAGAGCATGGAGAGGCCAGACAAAATTTAAAAAAAAAAAAAAAAAAAAAGAGGGAAGCAAATCGAGCAAGGCAGTCAGTCTTCCAAGGGAGAGCAAAAGATCTTGGTAATAATGCAGGACCCAGCGCAGGCACACAGTGTCCTGAAGATTTCAAGTATAACAATTACAGACACCTGCAATTTAGTTCTCCTTCTGCCCAGAAAACAAAGCAAAAAGCAGTGCCGATGAGAGGTGCCAGCTGAGCAGCTTTGGAGTCAGAGCTTTTGGCTACAGGACAGACCAAGGTCCACCTTGAACGGTACCAGCATATCACACAGGCAGCATTACATCTTGCCTCGAAGAAAACCCCGGCACTGAAAGGGTATCTCAACGTTCACCATCCATTCCCCTTGTTCCCTTGGGCTGGCAGTTTTCGATAAGAGACCCTGTTAGTATCATTCGTGGCAGAAGCAAGGGGGCTGACAGGGAGACATACCAGTAGGACATATGCTGAGATCACAGATTCACTTCTCATCCATCATCAGAAAGATGACGGCAATTTCAGTCCTTCCTCATCTCTGCTGAACCAAAATTGGCAGCCCGGAGATGGAAGGCTTTTTCATCCCTGTATTCTTTTAGAGCCTGTCAGTCATCTCAGTGCCTTTCATGCAGCTGGACACTCACCAGTACCCTCTCCCCAAAAACACTGCTGAACTGTATCTCCTTGGTTCAGCATAGGTATCCAGGCACATGATCCAGAGAGTCTTTGCTGACCTAAAGTTTCAGCATCAGTATACTCTCCCTAAACACTTAGGTCTTATAATTTTTTACAGGTTATCTCAGTTTGAGGTCACTAGTAGGAACCAAAAATGTCTCTTTGCCCATTAATCTTGGTTTGTACATCAGCACAAACCTGCTGACTCTGTTAGCAAGTGCACTTGCTAACACCTAAAATGCATTTCAGCTACAGTTCACTCAGCTGACTCACACGACTAAATCATTAGATTAACACACTGAAAACCCAGGGACTCATACCATCCTTCTGGCCACAAGCAGTCCAGAAATAAAAATGGTTGTCAAAGAAGAGGGAATACTTATTGGCTGTATTATTTGTTCTGAAAATAAAGAATTATTTTCCCACGTGAACCTGAAGAGGGTTTAGTCCCAGGAAGTTTGCTCAAAAAAAAAGGAAAGTTAGTCACTCCTGCCTCTCTCTCAAGCATCACGCACTGTAAGAAATAAAGCCAGTCAGGCTGCCCAAGGCAGAACAATTTGTACACATGCACTTCAACTGTCCAAGTTAATTTCTTAAGTACAAATGAGACAAAAACCCCTGTGCACCAAAAAATAAAACTTTACAACGGAAGGTTTTATTAAAGAAACACTGCAGGATAACATAGAGCGCATTCTGCTTTTATGCTATGTGCTGTAAAACACAGTCACCTCAAACACTGCATATGGTTATGATCACATCTGAAAATACAGTGAAAGATAAGGGCAAAGGAAGCTATTTGGAAATTGTACCATAAAATAAAAGATTAGAGGAATCTGAATTCCAAACAGGATGTAAATGAGAGGACAAGACAATAATTCGTTACACCACAATCAAAACGCCAAGAAAGTGAGTTTTATGCTATTTACTCTGTAACACTACAAGAAAAATAAGTGAACCCCAAAACTTATTTAAAATAACAAAGTGTTGTTTTTACATCATACATAACTACTGTGCTGACTCAGACCACTGGTTTCTGAAGTGTACATACTTGTAGATTTAATAAGAAGGTACAGGTTCACCGAATCTCCCCACTCCTGGGCATAAGCCAACTCCTCAGTAGCTGGGGCTGAATGTATTAGCCCAGGACCCTCCCACCAGGAGCTCTACTCCTCCTTTAGCAACATCTTTGGTCGCGATCAGAAGAGATCACTGGCCTGGCAGAGCCACTGGAATGAAATAAAGTGAAAGGTCCTGGCTCCCATCACACATGAAAAACTACAACATGACAGCGAGTACTGCTTTCCCAAGGATCCCAAGCAGCTCACTGAGCCACCAGGACCACTGCCTCTGCACTTCACGCTTATCTTGAGGGACACTTGCCTGCCTCAAAATCGGGAGCTCCTGTGGAGCTCTTCTATGATGCCCTTGAACCAGTCAGCTTAGGTACAGACAAGATGCTAGGCACACCACCACAGATGTTGATGCAAGCTGCAAACACGTCCTGAACACTGGATAAGAACACTGAAAAGGGCCCCTGCTGCTAGCACCTGAAATATCTCAGTAAAGCCTGGTTTGGATGTGTTCATGCAAGCCACAGGCATTGTGGGTGCTTCTTGCCAATGCTGAGCTAAGGCTCTCCAGCCTACTCAGAGAGCACTGAAAGTCATGGTCCTCACGAGCTACCAGAGTATGGCCAATGGACGAGCTAGTGGTTGCAAAGAGAGAACAAGAGCGTGTTTCCACCCACATCACGGATTCGAGCAACAAGCATTCGAGCAACAGGATGGAAGCAACAAGCAAATAAATGAAGTAGAAGGCAGCCAGCATTTAAAGCTTGTCCTGAGCAACCAAGATGTTCTGCAGGGTAGTATTTGGCCAGGGGACCCAACAGGCTACACCTGGCAGCAGGGTAAAAGCTATGACAGATAAGACAGTAACGAAATATCCTGAAAAAAAACAACCAAACAAAAGCACCACCCAGTCCACAAGTAGTGGCCTTGCAAGCACCACCACAAGCCCCTGTGTAGACTGTGGCTCCCTGTGCTGATAGGAAACATCCCACCAAACTAATGGCATAAATTTCCCTAGTGTAGTGCTCAAAGTACCTTCTTAGCAAGATCATGAATCTAGAAAGCTCCATTCCCCTGTGGAATGGGTCAGTATTAAGAGGCCAAGAGCTCGTTTCAAGTCTCAGCAGCCCTCTGCGATTTCAACACTTCTGCTGTGTGCTAAACCATGTACCGTCATGACAGGACTAGACTCTTGACGCCTGAGTGACCAAGCTCCTATTCAATAGCTGGACTGAGGAAGGCAGCTACCAGAGAAAGCCCACAGTTCCTGGTTTGTGGCCGGATAGTCTCGGCACACTGTCTCTCCCCAGCAGAACAGCAGTAAGTACCACTGACACCAATGCAGAAGGAAACTTGCCCACTTAGCAACTCTGGCCGCTTAAAAGAATTGCCTCTTGTGCAGAGACTTGCCTATGTATCTCAGTATATCTCAGATATACTTGTAGATATATCATTCCTGCTTATATGCCAATGCCCTTAGGGTTAAAGAGGAAGAGGAAGAATCCAGCTCTTACTGAAACCAGAAGTTGCTTGGTGACTTCAAGGAGCCCCAGACTACAGCCAACACCCTTTCAGGTCACCACTGCCATCTTGTTCTTTGTTTGCACAGCTGGTAGCACAAGATCATCACAGCCAGTGGCTAAGCCCTCAGTATTATCACAACACAAAACCAATACTGGTATGACACTACACTTTGAATAATTAGTTATTATTACTTATGAAAGAAGAAGTGGTTTCTGGAACTTGACAAACTCTTAACTCAAGATATCCCATGGTGTCAGCATCTATGAGATAGGAAATCTTGTTCACAGTCTTCTATCCATATTAACACGTTTGGCTTTGTTTTTTTCCTCCCACGTTCCACATACATTTCAACACATGTATGCAGATAGCTGACTTGAATTCTCTTCTTAATTACTGATAGTTTACAGTAGTCAGTCAAGGAGGTTGCACTGATGAGGGAAGGGGTAAACCCTACACAGAAAGTACCAATATAGCTAATCATTTGCCTATTTGACATGTGAGAGAGAGGTGGGAGGTGCAGCTGGCTGAGGTCAATAATAGGAATCCATGTAAAAATATATTTGCATCACACAGCAGTGTGTGCTACAGGACAACAGCACTTCTCTTACTCCCAAAAAAGGTGGAGGACACCTTGCTCAAGAAACGAAAGGAGATTCTGAGCTTCTATCTGACTGTGTAACTACAGTGTCCCCTTACTGCTTTTGCTGTATAAGCTATTCCCCTGGGTTTTTTTCTCTTCTTTGCGGTAGTCTGTCCATCATGCAGATGAGTTGCAGCTAAATTGTTGCTATCCTTCTGCTGGAGGAAAAGGGGTAATGGAAAGAGGACCTGGGCTTTTTGGTTCAAAATGAGAACATGCTGAGGGAAAGAGAGAAGGCAGCAGCCTCGAAGGTACAAACTGGGCCTCAGATGAGTTATCAAGAAGTGTCACGCCTTCCCTCTGCCTTGACCTCCCCTCCACAAAATTGCCTTGCTCAGCGCAACAGGAACACATGCCAAAAGCCAAGCCCTTTTTATCATGTAGGTTACCTTCAGGATTGGGTGAAACTTCAAGAGCTTTGGGAGCTGCTTGGTTCACACTCATTAACAACTTCTCTCTGGCACTTATAAACCTCAGACTTGGCAGAACAAGGGGCAATTGGGCCTCGGATCTTACCCAGATGTGGAAGCACAAGAGCTGAACTATTTCACAACTCTGTTTAAACAAGTTTCTAGTTTAGTTTGCCTGTCTGGCCCACAAGTATAATAATTATACAACTGATGTTCAAAATTAGGCTGCAAGTGACCTAATAATACCATAATTTTTTTTTTTAAAAGATAAATCACCAACATGCATTCAAAATCCATCCCTCTATTATTGCTATTTTTTAATTTTAATTTCTCTTCAGATAGGCCTAGGCAAAAAGATTACTTAATTCCCTGTACAACTATATATACAGCATCAAGAAACGTTGTGAGACAGAATTCCAGTGCTGGCTAACATCCTCTGATATGCAAAAACACCACCAAATAAGATGAAGTTTTACTACACTCCAGATTCTTTCCAACCTGTTCCCACAGCTGTTGGATAAAAAGTCTCAGAAAGTTAAAATGGAGAAGCACTTGAATCATAATTACTGTTATCTGACAGATCATTTTATACCAGGAGAGACTGAAATTTCCAACTGTCAAACAAAAATAGCTATTGCTTTGACGAAAACTTGCAAAAAAAACCCGCCAAAAACCAACCTCACCCAAACCCTCCAATTTTTTATTTCTTTTCAGTGGAGATGATTAAAAGCATCTTACCATGGATTATGCAGCTCAGTATGGGCCCCTAATAAAAGACTTCATTGCAAAATTGCCGTATGACTGAGTGAAACAATGGCTTCTTTATTAAAATTTTAAAGACTCCCGAGGGAAATGCTGTACAGCTGAAATGCCCTCAGTGAAAGGTTCATTGCCATGCTATGCACTTCTGCTGTGTAATGTTTTACAAGCTGCACTGCCCTGTGAATGGGGAGAGTTAGTTCTCAGCTGGTAGAGGCAGCTTGCATAATACCAGACAAGTTAATCGGTAACAAGCAATGCAGGAGACCTTTGTTCCGAGTGTGACATACACAAATTCCACACTAAGCACACTGACGCTTCTAAGAGTTACTCATTGACATGCTTTATTAAATTGCTTGGACTATACCTTGATGCACCAAAAAGTTTAGTTTAACAGAGCTGCATCCCTCTGATGCCTTCCATCCTAAACTGTTGCACTATAACCTCAACCCACAGATCAGCTCACTACCGGTACGAAGGCATTTCCAGGGTGGGTGATAGCGAGCACCTTGCAGCATGCCCACATGTCAAGACAATGGCAGCGGGCAGGCAAGGAAGCAGCAAACAGAAAAACTCAAGTTGAGAGCTGCAGAGTGCTTCTGTAACACGACTCTGTTCTTATGGAAATGGTTATGGGAAGCATTTGTCGTGTCCCCCCTGCTGCAAGGCAAGTGCCCCCTGTCCACTCTGGACAGCTTGCTAAAACACCACCCTCCCCCCAGCCTCCCTGAATAAAGGCAAAGGGAAAGGAGGCATAAGGCATGCTTCTCCTGGCACTATTTGGAATGCCAGACTAAGGACAGCTGGCTTCTAGCAGGTGGAAGACATGCTGCACCAAAAGCCCAGGAGCAGCACAGCTCTTAACACTCGTCAGAGCATTTAGCTAATAACAAGTCCGTGGAAAATGATGCTTGTTTTCATCGCCCACAGCACTTGTCCGGACAAAACACACCTGCTGAACTGGCCCGTCCTGTCACCGCTTATCATACAGCATCACCTCTCATCTCCCCAAGGCTGGATCCAGCCAGCTGAACTTCCAGTGCCAGAATTTGTGCGAGTCTCTGTCCGTCAGACCGCCATAGCTGATCTATACAGCTAGATGATATTACTCATTTGCTTAAATGCCTTAGAAGCAGTAAACCAGTCTCACGGGTGTGAGGCTCAGCAAGGGAAAGAAGAGCTTCCAGCAGTACATTGCACAGTCTGCCAGTCCCCAGCCTCACTCTCGAACACCACTGCACAGCTGAAATTCAAAGAAGTGACAGGGAAAAAAAACCATCATGACAGCTCTCTCAGAAGACAAACAAAACCCACTCTTTGATAACAGCAAAATCATCCCCCTTCGATAGGTTATTTTCATGTCTGTGGATGCCACAAATAGCCCTGAGGCAAGGGAGAAGGCCAGCAAACGATACTCGAGGAGGTCCTTGCTATTGCCTAGCTGGAAAGCTGCCTGCGACACTGAAAACTGACACATTTCCCTCCACAGCCCCAATGCCCAAGGCGGAGCCTGACGGCACCCAGCAGCCATGCGGAGGCACGCACGCAGCACCCTGAGGAGTCAGTGGAAAGAGCGCCCATGAGGACGCAAGACTGAGAAGGCAGTCGGCACATCCTCCACTCCCATGAAAACTGGCTTAACAGCCCACCCCCCGCCGCAGTTTTACACATAGCCTACCAGACGCGCAAAGGCACATGTAAGCACACTCCCACAGCAACTGCCACGTTATTGCCACTAGAAGAATTAGTCACCTAATAACAGCATCTTCCTCGGCAACAGGTTATTTCACCCAGAACTCAAATTTTACCCATCCCACAGCAAATCCTTTTTCATGCATATCTTACTCAGGGCAGCATCCTCTCCCTCTATGTAGAAGTGTACACATATACATATATGAGTATTAAACATTTTTTAACCGTGCAAAGAAACCCCATGAGACTGACTGATTGCCCAAACACCATGGCATAGGAACATAAAGCTAGTGAGGATGGCTCAGACACAGCATGCTGCACCTCAATGGAGAGACCTTTCAGGTTACCCCAAAACGTGTGCAGTCTATCATCCCTGGAGTGTTTTGCTGCAGTCCAAATGTCCTTATGGAACTGCTCACAAAAAAAACCCAAATCCTTGAACTGCACAGCATGAGCAACAATTTACAGGGAGAGCGTGCCAAAACCCAGAAATACTGGTTTTGTTATAACTGCAGGTCTAGGCTACCAGTTTTAATGATTGCAGATTACATGGATTCCTGCATAATCTGAAAGGTACTCAGCCACTTGAGCCCCAACAAACTGAGGTGTGTGTACAGCACCACCTCCTGTGGAAAGTTTTACTCACTGTACTTCCAGTGATGTGAATAAGGCCTTCACTGACTGATATTTAATTTGTCTTCACTTCTTTAAGGAGGCACATAAACCGTGAAGTCTGGTAGCCACAACACCTTATACCCAGTACTTTGATTAAAACTAGCCCAGGAATGACTAATTTCAAGGAAACTTGTTTTGTCTAGAGAATGATGATTCATCAGATCCAATGGTTTGCAAGCTTCTATTTCAACAGGATGTTTAACAGAAATGTTCCGCAAGTCAAAGATGGTGAGTTGATAAACAGAATCATGTTTCACCACGTGTACATGAAAGACACAAATGCAAAACCGTCTCTAGTCTGTTAAACAGAGCACTTACTTGGCATATAAAACATGCATGTTCCAGTCCTTGCTCTACCTGACTCAGAACGAACGTGAATGCAGGTGAAGTACTGTAATTGTTTGCTTGCTCCAAATAGTACCTGCTTTATATAAAATGAAAAAAACAACTGACGAGAGGTAGAGCAGTACCTGCTTTGGATGTGGGAAACAAATGCAAGTCCCTGCTCTGAATGAATGTCCTACCAACATCAGTTGATCAGAAAAATTAAGAATCTGCTGGTTTAGCCTTCACTCCTGAAACCCCGTCATCTCATAAATACTCCATTGCTATCAGACGCCGTTCTCTACTTCCTCCTTTCTTTCTTCTCCCCATTAAAATGGAAAACTGATGACAAGGCTGAGAAAACGGACTGTTCTGAGCTATTCGTGTCTATCCATTGTCACTTGTGAAAATACATTTTGTACTGATACAAGGACACACAAGTTTATGAAGTGAATAAATAAGTGCCTGACCCTGTAAGTCAAAGAGATCATCCAAGAGGCCTCAGGGCAATCAATATTCACTCTTGTCCTGTATCACTAAACTAGGAATAAAAGAAGCGGTTACAGCTTTACAACTGAAAATACACTGATTTTTCCATTGTGACCAGTTGTGTTTTAGGCTCAACTGCATCTCCCCTCCTCTCTTGAGCCCAAGCGAGTTATTAATTAATTCTGGTATGCTTTAGTCATTGACTAAAATGTGAAGTAGTTTGTAGAACAAAGACAGGAGATAAAGGTCAAACTGGTGGGAGCAAGTGCTGGTATTTGCTTTTGTTTGTTTGTTTGTTTGAGGGTTTTTTAAAATCAAAAGTGAACTTTCCTTTTTCCAGGTCCATGGAAAAGAGGTCTAACAAAAAAACACTGAAAAATTGGTGTACTACATTAATGAAATATAGTGTTGTAAAACTAGGTGCACAAGCTGACCCTTACTTAATTAGTTCTTGCTGTTCCCGAGACAGGGTTGTTCTCTCTCCTTTCCCCGAGTACTCCTTGGTCATGATTTTTGGGAGAAAGGTCACTACCTTGCCCTTCCTAGTGACTGTCAACTAAGTATGAACCACCAAAGTCACCTAGAGTTTGGCTATTAACTTCAGCAAGCATTTGATCTAGCCCTCAGTTACCTATCTCATCTCCTGTACGAAGTCTCCATTTGTGGACAGACAGCAGCTGCCATTGCAAGCACTTTTCAAATTTGAGTTTGATCTTAAACTGCAGGTGATGAAAACTGCAGAGAAGGGTGGAGACAAACAAGCAAACATACAAACTAAAACCCCCCCACAAAACACCAAAACCAACCAATCCCCCCCCCAAACTCTGCCAACTTATATGTAGTGGGAATTGGGGGGAAAAAAAGTGTTAGAAATTTTGTGTCATTATTTGTAATAATGATCCTGCAGTTTGCTTTCTAAGATTTGTTGCATTTAGTATTTTATTTTGGAGAAGAGAAATATAAATCAGAACATCTTCATACAGAATTTCAGAGCCAAACACTTTCATGCCAAAATTTGAAAAGTGGCTTAGCCAAGCTCAGATAAAATCAGCACCAGACTCAGAAATGAAACTCTGGAGTTCCTAGCTCTTACGCCTGAATTCAAATAGCCAAACTTACCTTTCATCAGCAAAACAGGAGTGCAAGAATTTGCATATAGGCTGGTTTTTGGAGCTATACTGGGTAGTAACTGCAGCAGAGTATTAACACTGCACAAAAAAACAGTGCCACCTGAAGAAAGGAAAGAGACTGCTAGGGATGAATTAATTTTCTTTGGGGTTTTAAAAAAGATCTTTCGTCTTTGTAGTATAAATCTAGTAGGTCAGATTTCTGTCTGAAATTTACTCCAGACTTCTCTTCTACTGATCAGTTGTCCTACAATGATACTGCAAAGCTTTTGTAGCAACAGCAGCATTAACATCTCGACAACATCTCCTACCAGAACACGGGCATAATGAACATACGCTAACTCCGTATCGAAAGAAGCAAGTTCCACTGTGCCAACATAGCCAAGGACATTCTCCTCAATGACAAGTGCCTTACCAATCTCTGAATTCACCTCCTCTGAGGCTGAGAACAATTGCTCTGTTAAACCCAGTATATGAAAATATTCGGTTATCCATTAAAGAATGAAAACATTTGCTACCATTTACTGAACAGCATACTTCTTAAAAATGTTAGTCTGGCTCAGTTGCCTTCTATGGTCATCTTGCATGCCACACAGTCACTCTGCTCTAGCCCAGCAGGTACAGCACTGCTAGAGTTATTGGGGCTGAGGAGGGAGAAAGGTCTGGTTTCTGCTTGCCAGCAAATCAGACCTCTGTGACTGGATTTGAGCTTCTCTCACACAAAAGCTCACTGAGAAAAAAGTCCTTCCCAAGGATGATCTCTGTGTATACTGTATGATTTCTTTTTCATCAGTTGTGACAAGCCCTTGCACTTACGCAAATCCAGAGATTATTTTTTATTTTGCTTACCTAATTTTTCAGGCAACTACATTTCTTACAGAACACAGATCTAAACATACTCCAAGAATTAAAGTGTTAGCAGTAAAAAAGTTTCTATAGTTTACATTATAATGCCTATTTGCCAAACAATCAGAATGAAACATTCACTGCTTTATTTACCCATTAAAGAACATCGACCGATGTCCTTTACAACTGCTGGCTTAACCTGGATTGTTACAGAAGAAACTACAGACAAATGAAGAGCCACATTCTGTGTACAATTATGCCTATGGTAAAAATAAGATTTTAGACCCCTCTCCCCAAAAAATACAATCAATAAATGACTGTTAAAATGACCAGTCTGCAGTGGGAACTGCAAAGTGTGTAGTCAGAGTAATACTAGATCAAGAACTTAGCTTATGATTCAGCTGTGGGATTCGAAGGACAAACACATGTAGTGGAGACCTTGAGAAAGAACTCCAGCCTCAGTTGTTTTAGAGAAGCAATTCACTGCTTTGTCCCACCCACCTCACTTATAGTGCTGTAAACTCAATTTAAACAACCAGCAAAATTGGGTTATACTGGCTTTGCACCAGCATAATGGAGACAGACTGTGGACACGAGAGAGAGAGAAAATTCTGCTGAAGTACTGAAATGCTCTGTGAGTGTTGGTGAGACTTTCATTTTTCCCTTGCAGGCTATGCCTTTTTTTCCACTGCCATCGAAAAGCCACGACTGAGGGATTTTAGGCATGTGGTGACAAGTACCTGCTTGCTTGTTTAAATCCAGTCCCTTTGGGCAGAAAGTAGAAGTTGTCAACTTTTAACAACAGCTTGGAAATGGTTTAAAAAGCTGCAACTTTGTTGATACTGGCTGCCATTCTCAGTGTTGAATTTCACTAGTCTATTCCTTAAACTAGATGCAATTCCCCGGCAAACAGCCCTTTAACCCACAGATCTGGTTTTATTTCATGAAGGGAGATGGTGATGCAGTTAGCTCTTCCTCTCCCCTCAATGAAAACACCATTTTGGCAGTGTAAAATTATCCAAGCTAGGAAAACTCTTGCTACTCCATCATTCTGCTATAGTCTGACAGCAAAACACAAATACACATGGACAGTAAAACAGAAGCTATGCATGCGCTGGAAAAACATCTGCATTGACACAGAGATCCATCCAAGATACACTTACACACCGCTTCAACCCCCTTGTACAGACCTTAGTTTTGAGGCATGGAATTAAGTGAGTGAGCTTGTTCTGGTTTTCATAGTGAGTACTTCTGTCTTTATAAACTCCCTTAATTTAACATTTTCCCATTTTATTGGACTTTAATGAAAGCATACAAAGCCAAAATCAGATAATGATTAGTAAGTTAATATAAAACACAGGAAATAGAGACTGATGTGCATAATTATGACTGTCTACAAATAAACCTGGACCCCATCTGGAGAATTTGAATCCCTAGTGCCTGTAATATTCCAAGCACCACACGAGCTCACTGTAGAGACAATCCAGATCAGGAGTCATGGTGGTCATCCAAGAAAGGGCTAAGAAGGTGTCCCTGCAGAAGCACTGTTAGGTGCTGATATCCAGTCCCAAGGACACATTCAGCCAAAGACAAGACTCTTGAGTTTCATTTCATTAAATACTTCATTGTACTATCTTCACTCAAGAAAACTGCATGGATGAATTTTTTACAATATCAGAATTAACCAAGTTAAATGCCCTTATTAAACTCTTTACCTTTGTTTCTAGTTGATCACTGGTCTCCAACACAGCTACTCCACATACAAAACACTTCTACAGCTTAAAACAACGTCAAGTATAGCTTTTCGCTTTAAAACTTCCTCTGATATAAAAGCACGTTTGTCTAGCAAGTCTTACCTCCAAAAGCCCATCTTCAGGTAGGTCTGTGCAGTGGACAGCATTCTGAATCTTGTTCTTCCCAAAGGCAGCACGCAGAGTTCCAGGTCGGAGATGACGGGCTATTTCCTATTGAACACAAGAAAACCAGAAGACCTTTGTGAACCACACTGTTCCTTTATATCGTGGATGCAATAGAATCTTATAAAGTAAAACATTATTGTGCTATTAATATACATGTGGTACACTATAAAAGAAAATGAAGAGGGAAATACCAGCTTGCACTACACACATACACAACTGCTGAAAAACCATGACCAAGATTGTGAAAACTAACTGCTTTAATTGAGCCAATCAAGCCACCTCGGGTGAAATGCAGACCCTTCATACTACAGATACACTTTCCTGGCACTTGTATTGATACAATTAGCTCGCATTAACACCTTTGCAGCTCTCAAGCACAGAACGTGCTGTCCTTAGTGAGCAGACACAAGCGCACCACCTTTCAGACTGCCTCCCCTAACACTGAACTATTTGCCTCAGAACCTGATGCCTGTGAAGCTCAGCTACTGAACAGCCTCTTGGTCCTCTCCTCTGTGGTGCTCCTCTGACACCATGTCTAGTCACAACATCTGATCCCCTCTGAGGATCAGTCCAGACTCTCTACATCTTTCTCTGTTCTTTGAAGTTGACATTTCAGTACTCTTTTTCATCTACAATGCCAAATGCCTCCCTTGCCCTCTCAGAGTGTTTTTCTTACTAGAGCAGATACCACTCAGGTCCTAAGATAACATTCCTCCTCTACCTCTTTACTATGGTGTATCTCCCTCTTTTACTGCAGAGGACTGCCTTCATTGGCTCTCCCTTCCACCATGCTCTTTCTTTCAAAGCATAAAGCAGTCCTGCTGTACTTCTCTGCCCCATCACCTTGCAGTGTTGTCTTTTAACCCTTTTCCTATGCCAACTGTGCTACACCTTGCTGGCTTCTCTTCCCAACACCCTGGAGCTCTTCTCCAAGCCTACCTCATGCAGTGTGCCTTCCTTTAAAATTCAGTGATAATAGCATTAACCCCGTTTTCCCTCCTTAAAACCCTTTGGACATTCTTCCATTAGTGCCTCCTGAGCACTGCTGCCTATGAGGGGACAGGCCGATGACAAGCTCACACCACAGCTACTGAACAACAACAAAAAAGCATTCTTCCTTGTAAACAGAGCCTACATCGGCCCCCTTTCTGAAAAGGCACTGGGTACATTAGGGTGTAATTACTTTGGAAGTGGCCAGCGCAGTTTCACAGTGCCACTCCCAGGTGTTTGTTTCCGTGTCACAGCTGGAGGTTACTGCCCCCACAGCCAAGTCACCAGACTGGATCGTCCAAGCATTTCTTAACTTTCAGTGTCAAATGGGTTCAAAGTGACTTCAGTAGTGGCTCTTGGCTGACCTGGAAAACCTTGCACAGGTACAGATGAGAACCACTCGCGTAATGCACACTCTCTTCTGGAATGGCAGTGAATGTTTTAAGCTAGTCCCAAAAGACCTCACAAGAGCATTATCTGACAACACCCTTCAGCCACTGTCCAGCTTCACCCACTTATTGTGTCTCATTACTGAACTAAGACAATAGGACTTTAAGGGCAAGATCTTCTCTTAGCCCAGCAAGTCCTAGATATTTTCCTGTAATAACAATTAACAATTATGGTGATCTGTTACCTAGAAACCTAGATCTGCTAGCTATGGTGATTTGTTACCCACCTGGAAGACAATTAAACTGCTTTAATGATTGGAGTGTGTCTAACCCAAAGCATGCTACGAGGAGAAGTTTCAGTTCCCCATTGTTACTGTGTGTACGTCACAGGTTATACAGGATCTTTGGATATAGATGTCAAGGATATTTGAATAAGATACACTCAACATCAAAGAAATTTTGCTTCAGAGGAAAGTTCAAGAGTTTCACTTTAAAAAAAAAAAAAGCCCCAAGGAGGAAAAAAAACCCCTCCTCTACATGGTCCTCATTAAAGGCTTGCGATAAGAAAGTCTGCTGGAGAAACAAAAGTCACATGACAGTTAACTATAGCTATGTGACACTTTAATCAAGCCTTCCTTGAAACAACTGTTGATTCCAGTAAGAACTAGCTGTCAGGAAGCCAGCAATAGCACTAGGTTTTCAATTATTTTAAGGAAAGTTTGGGCATATTAGAAAAAATTATTGTGGCTACGAAACTTTTGGAAACACTTTAGCAAGAAACAGCTAAGATCTAAAAAGCTAAAGCTTGGTGTTTCATACTCTGTTTTTTTCCTATCCAGCAAATTCTTTTGCTCAAACTGTTCCGCTGTTCTGTCCTCCAACAGGTCCAAAAATGCTCCTTCTTATGAAACTTTCCCGTTTTCCCTTGACCCATCTTCCTCCCCAGCCCCCCCCCCCCTTTTTTTTTCCCCCCTTTCTTTCTGTCTTTAAAAGCAGCTATGGCCTCCTTACTTATCATCTGTCCTAAGCTCTCATTTCTATTTCACAACTTTGCAACAGAAGACCTCATGTTTCTTCTCTCGGACTCACTCTCTAACGTTGGCAAAAGCTCCTACTGTTGCAGTACACAATCTCCTGTTCTTCCTTCAATTTTTCAATGCAGGTTGCTACATATTCTCCTGCCCTCCTGCAACTCATCAGCCATCTTGCACAAAAAGGGACTCATTCTGTTCTGCCTGGGATTGCATTAGATCGGAAGTACACAAAGGTAGGCTCTCCAACACTTTACATTGTTAGCACTTGATTAATAAGAATCTAAATAAGCCTTTCTTGCCATCAGTTAATGAACAGGATGAGAGGTAAAGCAGTCTCTGCTTTTATTTACATAGCCAAAAAAGGACAATAATTGTCAATTCCAAAGTTTTACTATTCCATCGCTTTCTTACTACACCACTGAGGCACCCTCAAGGGAACAAGGCCTCTGTAAATGCTGGAGTTACAAAGAGCTGTATGGATCATATACAGGTGTCCTTGTGTATGTATGGCTGTAAATCTTGGGAACATTTCAGGGTGTCATGGTTTAACCCCAGCCGGCAGCTAAGCTCCACACAGCTGCTCGCTCACTCCCCGCCAGTGGGATGGGGGAGAGGATCAGAAGAGTAAAAGTGAGAAAACTCGTGGGTTGAGATAAAGACAGTTTAATAGGTAAAGCAAAAGCTATGCACACAAGCAAAGCAAAACAAGGAATTCATTCACTACTTCCCATGGCAGGGAGGTGTTCAGCCATCTCCAGGAAAGCAGGGCTCCATCACGCATAACGGTTACTTGGGAAGACAAACGCCATCACTCCGAACGTCCCCCCCTCCTTCTTCTTCCCCCAGCTTTATATGCTGAGCATGACGTCATATGGTATGGAATATCCCTTTGGCCAGTTGGGGTCAGCTGTCCCGGCTGTGTCCCCTCCCAGCTTATTGTGCGCCCCCAGCCTGCTCACTGGTGGGGTGGGGTGAGAAGCAGAAAAGGCCTTGACTTTGTGTAAGCAGTAACTAGAACGTCCCTGTATTATCAACACTGTTTTTAGCACAAATCCAAAACATAGCCCCATACTAGCTACTATGAAGAAAATTAACTTGTCCCAGCCAAAACCAGCACACAGGGAAGGAGGAAGAGAGTTCCTTACAGAACTTATATCTCATAGCACATATTAACATACACTCTTCTGCTCCACAACAGGAAGCTTGCTAAGCATTTTATTCATAGGGCCTCATCTGCAACAACAGGAAGATACAAATATAATAGCGGGGTTTGGGTTGGCTGCCCCACGGCCCTCCATCCCCTTTTAAACCTCTGTTTCCTAAGCTTTCTGCTGAGTCTAGTTTACAGAATATGTGTTTTGTGTACTCGTTTTCAAAAACTTTTTGAAAGGAGTTGAGAGTGGGATGATGGAGGAGTTAAGAGCAGCTACAGCTCTACCACATGCATGAGAGGAGAGTGTGTGCTCTGGAACTTCGTGTGTGTGTGTAAATGGGGATGCCACGAACTCGCACCTCACATAAAGAATACACTGTCTGCGGCAAAACAAACCAGGGTTGCTGTACCAAAAGGCTTCACCCTCTTTGGTCTTACTCAGCAGGCTATTTGATCACACCTTACAGGCTGGGCTTTGATCTACAGCTAGCCCTTTGAAGATCCTTGTCCTGCACAAGATACAGATGCATACATTTCATGTTTCTCTCTATCATATAACTGTGCCCAGTGCAACACTGCCTGTATGAAGTACTTAGCACATTCTAAAATCTTTCTATTTCTGCACAAGTGAAGGGAAACAAAAATGTCACCAATGCCAGTAATATGTCAAAATCAGACTGAAAAATCATAAACATACTCATGAGCAAAGCTCATTAACTGCTTTTCCTTCAAATGGCTGTTTTTTCATGGGCTGGATGGGAAGTTATATAGAACAGTAACACGTATTCCAGCCAAAACTGCAGATTTCAAGAAAATTTGGCCAGCTTTTTTAAAGCATCTGCCCTCAATACTTAATCGGGTATCTAGAAAGGCTGAAAGGCCACTGCTCTTAAACATTTCTGCATGCTTTATTGTTGTTTAAATGGCATTCAAGGAAAAGCCAAAGAGGTGACCACTGACTCTGTGCAGCAACCATTCCCTCCCTCCTCAGTGGAAAACAGCACAAACTCTGAATGGACCAAAAATACACAAAGGAACTTTTACAGCCTAAAACTTTGTTCTACTTGAACATGAACTAGAACAAGGGAACCTTGAAAATTTGTTACTGGTCCTCTTGAATGAAGCAGAATAAAAATAAGAGAGCTTGTGATCAAACCCTCTCCTACCCACAGCGTGCTCCCAGGGCAGGTTCATTCTTTTAGGTTTGCTTTCAGGTCAGCAGCATTCAGAGAACTTCTTGGGGTGCAACAAACTCTGCACAGTCCCCTCTAAGCCCCCAGTAAAACACCTTGTTTTCCTTCTCTATCCGAGCCTTGACTGCACATCTGCTCCTTGCTCTTCTTGGCATTCCTCATTCATCATTCTTTCTGAAGGCAACTAAGTTGACTTGGACTGAAGCTTTTTTTCTTCTGCAGTTCTCCATGCTCTGCTGCTGTCATGAAAGAGATGGTCCCTCTTTCCCCTTGAGGGTGCCAACTGATCCTCAGGCAAACAAGCAAGTGCCTTTCTCCTTTTAAGGACCAGCTACGCCCTTGTCAAGAGAACAGAACACACATTAACTCACCGTGGAATTTGTCTGGCTGAACTTTAGCCATCGGAAAGCTGACCGCCTCGTCCAGGCGAGGAACCTGAGCTTCCTCTGTAGTGAGCAGAGGGTGATAAGCCCTTTCAGGAAAAGAAGACTCTTTTGCAATACAACAGCTATGTAAGGTAGGTAGGATAAGTGCCTCTCTCTTCGTTTCCCATCATCACAGCTCTTCAGCTGGCTTTTATTTTCAGGGCATTTTAGCACCAGTCATATCACACACTGCTGGTTGCAGCAGGGAGCTGTACAAAGTACTCATTCCTACACAAGCCATCAGCAAGAGGTAAAATGATGAAAGCTGCACAGTCTCTGTCATGCAGAATACAATACTAGACAAGCATCTCCTGTAATGCTTATTCAAGCTAAGAAACACCTTAACATTATTGTTACTGTGGGAACAACCTCAGCCGATCGGTCTAATACATCCTTCACAGAAGTTCCCATCCAAAGACAAAGGCTTAACTGTCAAAATGAAATCTGTGGTCACAGATGATCTTGTGCATGATACCACAAGGGCTAGCTTGCTCAGCTTGCTTCGCATGTTTTCTTTGCGGCCCATACTCCTTTCAAACTCTAGCCAACTAATTTTGATGTGTGTGCTTCCCCACTATTTACCGCAGCTCTGACCTGGTTTATGTTCCCCAGTTTCATGCGATGAGCCACCTTGCACTCAACATCAGCTGCTGCAGAACACAACAATTTTCTGGTCCTCCATCTATTCGAGGTCCATTTAATCATCCCTAAATGCAGTGCTAAGCCTTCTGTCTATATTACAGAGAAAAAAATCTACATAAGATAGTTGCTGTTGCCCCGTAAAGTCTTTTAAGTGGGGAAGAGTGCATTTTGCCCTGAAACCTGGGGCCTGCCTGTTGAAAGGTACTTCAGAAAGTTTCTAAATACAAAACCAGGTCAATGTTAAAGAGAATGCAATAGGTTTCCTTCAGCTTACGTTTCACAAACCAATCCAGAACAAAAGTCTCTTGTTGACAGAGTGACACATTTTCTCTTTCTCTGCATTTCACGCGAGCTGCAGCAACGTCGTGTACAAATATGGAGTCAGTATCAATGGCCTTATGTACACTTCCAAGGGAGTCAGTGTTATCAGAAAGTCTTTTGTACTTTCCACATATCGCAAAAAAATAATCAAACTGAAACAACCTCCTCCAACCACACACCCCCACAAAAAAACCCTCATCTTTTAATCTTTATCACAAAACAAACTGATACTCAGGTTCTCAAGAATCTGGAAAGGTTGCATTGAAAGTCTTTATACTGTTTAGCCTAATCTTTTATCCCCTGAGCACTGTGTATTTGACCTAGACATTCAGGTTGTCTTCTCCTGACGGATGGCAAAATATTTATACCTCCAATCACTTACTGGCCATCCTGACAAGTTTCTCATATCTTTAACTGAGCCAAGTCTGTGTGCGTATAGTTATGTACTTGAAACAGTGTGGCTGTAAAGGTTTGTTCAGCAGATTAAATTGACCTGATCCAGGCAACAGCAGCCAAATTTTCAATTGCAAGGCTGCAAAAAGTGCATCTGAGGCTCACCTCCTTCCAAAAATCAAAGAGTTTTCCAACTGTAGCAGCAAGTAATCAAACCATAGTTTATTTTGTTACAAAAGCCTACTCTGGTCTGAGGTTTTTTAAAAAAAAAAAAAAAAAATCCATCTGCTTTTCTGTTTATTTTAAAGTCAGCCTACCTCTGAACTACCAGTCTGAAGCCCTGTATGTTTTGGAAGTTTTGTTAACAGACCTAAAATTATCTTCCATACTCCACTGTTGGCAGTTTCTCAGAAGCTCGCAAGTCTCTAGTTGTTACACTGTCTCCTTCTCACCCTCCATCCCCTGAAGCACTTTGATTCTCTCTGCTTCGCTCCCACACATTCCCTACCACTCCTCCTCTCTGGCAGCCCAAAGGTGCTGCACCAACTCTCCACAGATACTCTGCTGTGGGCAGCAAACGTGGCACATTTGCCAGCCTGAGATATCATTTTCACTGGTCTTGGTGCTTCTGGTTGATGCTTAAACAATTCTAATGATAACTGCCCAGCTCAGAGACTACTGTCATATTTGTATGCCTATCTGCCATTGCCAAAGGGCTGAATTTAGGCAAGAGCAAGCAGCCATGCTTCTGAGTTAAGTGTAAAATAGATTGGATGGTGAGTCTTTAGGGATAACTTGAGAATAAAGATAAAATATCTAGCTATCTTGTTGTATTATCTGGGTGCAATAAGGGATATTTACATTACTTGACAAGTTGTAAAAAGGAAGCATTTAACAACTGGAAAGCAACTAACCCCACAAGACATCAGAAAACACAGTATAACTGTAAATTTGATTATTAGTTGCTTTACTTTAAGCTTTAGGTGAAATACTGGTTCTACTGATGCTTTGCCAGAAGGCATCCAGAATTTCATCCATTTATTAATTCACCTGTAAAACAAGGATAAAAAAATACTAGGCTGCAGGGGATATTTTGGGATTTCATTAATTCATGTTAGCAAAATATCTGGAGAGCCTCCAGTGAAAGTCACCATGAAGTTGCAAGACATTATTTTTAGTCTGCAGATATCTTGGCTGAGTTTTCCCCTGTAAGAACAACAGTAATTATAAATTATCTTTTCCTCTGCAATTTTTGAGATGGAATTATACATTTGCAGAAGCAGTCCAGATATCTGAGCTGCAGAAAAAAAAGCTTCAAAATTCTACTGAGAGTTCCCTAGCTGAACCAACTTCAGACCAT
>VYZW01029344.1:29671-42503 GCA_013401315.1 Balaeniceps rex | reverse complement strand
GGCTCCTCCTTCGTCCCTTTTAAGTTGTTGACTGCCCTGCCTTTTAACACTCTCCTTCTCTTACACTGCTATTTTTGATTCTTTCTGATTACGCTCTCTCAGCCTGGAATCTGACTGCCCAGAGTCCACCCAACCTCTTCGCAAGCTGTCCCCATGACTGATTGCTCTCATGTCCCCTGCTCTCTTCTGCATTTTTAAGCCAAGGTACTTGCTGGTTTGGTTCATCTTGCATCTGTCCTTTGGGATATACCCTTACTGCCTCTTTTTATCTCTCAGTGGGTGCCTTTATCCATTTCCATGGTTTCAGTAACTGCAGCATGCCAAATAATCTCCTCTTCCACACTCTGCCGAGAATTACATGTGCTCTTGACTCACCTCTACCTGGACTTCTTGCCACCAGCTTAGGCTCTGGAATCCTTGTCACCCCCTTCTCCAGACTCTTGTCAAACACATGCTCTTGTATCTCTCAGATATCCCCACTCTTCCTTATAGTCACTGCTAAAAGACCACAGTGGAAAAAAGGTTTGATCCCAATTGTGGTACTCTTATCCTCTGTGCCAGGCATGCTGTCCCTCACTGCTTAGATCTGTTCCTCTTCCCCCACATTTCTGTTATGGGGCTGTCAGGCAGGACGATCCGCACTGTGCAGGGGTCACAGTGCAGAGTCTTGGTCTGTGCCGGGGGCTTCACAGATGTGATGCAAAATAATAACATGTTTTTCTCATACTCTGGTTGCTTCACCTTTCTCTTTGCACCACTTCGCTGCCTTTTTCAGACCATGAGATTCAAACTCTGGCAGGTCATGGTTTTGCTATGATTCTTGACATTGACATACATCATTGACACTACTTGCAGTGAAACAAACTCATCCCCATGAGTACATGAATGCAACCCCTAACCCTGTTGCCACCAATGGGCAGGTATTCTGACATGGAGAAGCCCCCTGGGCTTAAGCACAGGACTTAATGGTCCTGTAACACTTAAGTCATGTTAAGCAATCCAGTGTATCAGTGTTTACGGGGATAATCAAAAACCTTCCTGCACTGATATTTTTGTGTTGTTTTTGGTTTTTTTCTCCAGGACATTCTTAGCTTAGGTATTCCTAAAAACAGCCATAGCAGCTTCTTAAAGCTTAAAGAAAGAGAGCTTAGTATGTACTTGAGAATAATCAAAATCCAGTACTGGTCTGTAAAGGTGTAGCTGTAAGGAAATCGAGGGCAGACAATTGTGGAAAGGAGGGCTAAATCTTCACCCATCAGGAAGGTAGGTATCAATGATACTCAGGGTAGCTGGGTACCCAGTTCTCTGACCACATCATGGGAGTTCATTGTCCAGCCAGTGACTCTTGTGCCTTCAGAAGCCCTCAGTTTGGCATTGGTTACATCTCAAACCTTTCATTAGGACTACTGGACAGAACATCTTTTCTGGAATCTTGATTTTAAAGCTGAGTGAAGAAGCTGATGAAGATGGCACTTCAGTGTTTTCTTTGAGAAAATGTGTTATCATTTCTGGATGACTTGGAAACAGATTTAAAAATATGAAATGAGTTTCAAGAAAAATGTGAATTCTGAAGGAGAAGAGCATTTGAGCTGAAGGAAAGACCTGTGGCAAGAGTATGTCAGAGTCCTGGGGGAAAGGTGATGGAGGGCTTCACTTGATTGCTATCCTGGGCTTGTTCTAGGAGCAAATGCCAGGGCAGTCTGTGTCAATAAACCCAGTCCAACTGGCAAGTGGTTGAACTGAGACAGGGCATTCAAATGGCTGTTCTACTGTTGGATACAGTAGGGAATATTAGCTGAGCAGTCTTAAAGCAAGAGGATGAGGAAGTCTGCAATTGTCTCCCTTCCCTGCAACATGACATTGTGCAGTAGCAGCACAGACTGCTGTTTCCTGTGCTCTGGCTAAATAGAAAGTCCCTTCTGAGGTATCTTGTAGGTATGTGTGTGTAGGCACACAGAAAGATGCGGGATCATTATGCATGTTTTTCTGTAACAGGTAAACTGCTGGGTGCAATCACACAACTTTACGTGCTGGAGGTGTCCTGCCCATCTGCAGGGGGAAGGGGATGAATACCTGTAGTGGAGTGTGGAGGCAGGAAGGTGTCGCAGAAGAGTCAAGAGATCACTCAGACAGATCTGATCTAGTAGTTATTTTATTGAGTTCTAATCAGTAAATATAGATATGTAAAATATTTAGTAAGTACACATGGATTGGTGGTCATTACATTAAAGTTAGTATGGGATACAAAGACTATTGCTTAAGCTTACTATACGTATCTTAAATGTTACATGCATGCAAAAAATGTCACTTACCAACCCATCTATGTCTGGTGTCAGGTAAGGGATCTCTCAGCCTCGAGGGGTAATCTTGACAGGCATCCCTACTCAAGGGGAGATCACCGCCACACAGCCAGCTGCTATGGAGGGAGAGCTCAATGGGCCCTGATGGCTGCAGATATTTGTAGCATGAAGTGGTTGATTTGTAGTCAGATTTTCTGCTGTGTTAATCAGTTTTGGCCGCTTATCAGCCCAGTCTCGAGCCAAACCATATTTTTGGGATTTGGTGCTGAGTTCTCACACAATAGAATTAACTTCAGTTAGGCCTACTTGCTGAGCATCTGCTTGCACCAAAGTTCAGTTAGTTCAAAGAGGAGAAGTGCATCCATCACAGAGGGCTCCTTCTTTGTGGTGTCGCCAAAGCAAGGAAGGCAAAAGAGGTGCTCCAACCACACAGCAGCACAGAGGACAGTTTATAAATAGTGCCACAAGTTCAATCAAGCTCCTACTGTCTTATTTTGGGCTTTAACTGTTGTTCCTGATTTTAGAATGCATATATATATATATTGTAAAATATTCATCACATAATCACAGCTGTAATTAAGGTGCTTCCTGACTCCTCCCTTACCGCTGTGCTGGGAGAGAGAACTGGCCTTGGGGAAGAAGGACGTGCTTTTGCATCTGTGTGCCTTTTCCTGTGGTTGTTCAGTCAGTCCCTGGAAGAATTACCTGCAGGAAGTGTTGCAAAGGAGGTTATGTATATGACTGTCTGTTGTTAACAGTGTTCTGAGGCTGCAGGTATCAGAATAAACGGCTGGCCATGCATGATGGAGGTCATCCTGGCTGTGCCTGTAGCAATGCTGAGCTCCAGCATAGTATGGCCATGAGATTGCTAGGGGAGGCTGCAGGCAGCAGGGCACTCTAATCTACAGGGGAGGGCTGGTGCCTACTCTGTGACTTTCACAATTAAAGAACAGGCACAGTGAAAAGAAACTGGGGAAAAGGGAACCATAAGCAGAGGACCTTCAGAGAGATCAAATCAGGTCACTGGAGACAACTGGGGACGTCACTCTGTAAGGCAGAGTTAAAGAGTGGGTGATGCGAAGATATTGTGGACGAGAGGCAAAGGCTCATGACACTTCAGAGGTGATAAAGTGAGAGTGTGACAATCACAAAGATTTTGAAAGAGATCGATAACCCAAGACCCATTCTGAGCCAGTCTCTGTCACATAAACTTCACCACATGATCAGTCTGTGATTTTGCTTGCAGGAAATAAGATCGAATTATCTTCATTTTCCATCTACTCTCTCTCTCATGTTCTAGTCCGCAACTTCATTTCTCCTTCTCCAGGATGGACCCTCTTTATTCTCCATCAAAGAGATGTGCCCACAGTGATGGGATAGCTTGAACACTGCAGCCATGCTGAAACATGTCTCCTTCTGGACCTCCTCCTTTCCTTTCTGCCTTGCAATGGCATTGAAACACGCTATAGTTCTGGGAAGGTTTCACTGATTGAAGCCAGGTTTTTGCACAGTGGTCTGTGGTCTTCTGTTACCTTTCTGAATTCAGCCCAAGCCAGTCTCTAGTTTTGTCTTGTGCCCTGGTTTTGGCTGGGATAGAGCTAATTTTTTTTTCCCCCCTAGTAGCTGGCATAGTGCTGTGTTTGGGATTTAGTATGAGAATAATGTTGATAACACGCTGATGATTTAGTTGTTACTAAGTAGTGCTTCCATTAGTCAAGGACTTTTCAGCTTCTCATGCCCTGCCAGCAAGAAGCTGGGAGGGGGCACAGCCAAGATAGTTGATCCAAACTGGCCAAAGGGATATTCCTTACCATATGATGTCATGCTTAGTATATAAACTGGGGGGAGTTGGCTGGGGGGAAACAACTGCTCAGGAACTGGCTGGACATCAGTTGGTGGGTGGTGAGCAAATTGCATTGTGCGTCACTTATTTTGTATATTCTTTTATCATTGTTGTTTTCCCTTCCTTTTCTGTCCTATTAAACTGTCTTTATCTCAACCCATGAATTTTACTTTTTTTTTTTTTCCTTTATTTTTTCCAATTCTCTCCCCCATCCCACTGGAGAGGTGGGGGGAGTGAGCGAACCGCTGGGTGGTGTTTAGCTGCCTGCTGGGTTAAACCACAACATCTTGTTACACAAGACTGCTGCATCTCTTCTCTTTATGAAGTAGCCATAAAGATCAGTAAGATATTTGTGTTGTGCTCTGTGTATCCACAGAGTGGATTGAGTTTGTGAGTTTGTCCAAGGTGCTTATGAACAAGTAAAGAGGGGGAATTGCTTTGTTCCAAACAATGAGGAGAAGTGTGGGCCAGCAAAGCCATGAGTGGATAGGAGGCTGCAGACTGCCTACCTTGGAGTATAGATGAGGAGACGTTGCTTGCTCTAAGTATAATGAAACAGAGCTTGAGTAATCAGGGTGGAGCTGATTGTGTCTTCAATATATCACCTTCACATGAAGCTGAGTAAGCTTTTTCTGGGGGCTTGACTGAGTGGTCCTTTGGGCTTCCAAGATTTGCCTTGTGAGAGAGTTCGTGCATGCACATAGTTTCACTGCAGTATGTCACATGCTGGAGCTGCTTTGAAATTCCAGCTAATGCTGCCAGCCTAATACAGGATCTGTGCAGCCAGAAACCTGAAGGCCTGACTCCTACTCCCTCATTACTTGCTATAAATGTGTGCAAAGCTTACTTCTGCGTTGTGGGAGAGCTGCAATTGCTCAGCTTCCTCCCCTCCATGTGTACTTCCATACTTGTCTCATACAACCCTTTTAAAACCACCATTTCATGCTCAATGGTGTGCTTATCTGAGTGACAGGACAGCACTATCTGCTTTTGCAGATCAGCATGGAGACAGTAAATGCTTACACTAAAAGTCAATGCCAATAATGAATTGAGCTCTGGTCTCTTATGTGTCAGACATGTCCCCTAACCTGATGTTTTATAAAGGCTATGCATTTACTGCTCTGTACTATCTGGCTTCATGAAAGAGAAAATGAGGTGATGGTGAACTTGGCACTGCCACAGCTAGTCTCCTTCCAGTTGCTGCAGACTAGATGGCCCAAAGGATTGCTTAATAATATATTGAGCCATTCCCTTCAAAGATGGTAATTTGCAAGATGCATTTCCGCAGCCATGACCACAGTCACTGCTGAGTGACTAGCTCATTACTTAAGTTCTCCACCAGTTAGAGTTGTTGATCTAGGACTGGCTCCTTCAGCTAGTGCGCCTCAGTCATCCTGTCCCTGCCCCTTCCCCCTGCCCCCAGGTTAGTTGGGTCTGGGCAGGAATTGCCCTAAAGGAATAACCTGTTCTGTGTTCTGCAGTACATCAGACTAGAGGAGTATGGTTTGACCACCTCTGACTTTGAGGGTGGTTCCTTTTTTGCTTCTTTCTAGATACACAAAGTTATTCCCAAGAGTTATTCCACCCTGAGCCAGACTGCATTCTTTTCTCAGTTCCAGATTACCTCTTTTCCAAAGCTTTTTTTGTTAAAGAGAAGTATTTTGATCAGAGTATTGATGTAAGGAAGAGGGGGCAGGAATACAAGGCAGAGAAATAAGCACCCAGCCAATATGTCAGGGAGAAACACCTATTTTATATGTGCCTTGATGGTACCTGTACCAGGATTCTGCCTCAAAGCCCCTTTCAAATATTATCTGTGTTCCCTCTTTCTTCCAGCAGAAAACCCCCCAAAATCTCACTAGCCTTTTCATCATCATCACCGGCACACAGCCCCTACGTCGCGTTCCAGGAGCTCACACCGCCATTGCGCCCCCAGAAGGAGGAGGAGGAGGAGGAGGAAGAGCTCCTGCCTCACCTGCTGCTCCCTGATGGCATTGACGTGCTGGAGAAGGTAGACAGGAAGTACAAAAAGAAGAAGAAGCAGCAGCAGAAGAAGCAAAGGCTACGACAGTTTAATGACCTCTGGGTTCGCCTTGAAGAAAGGTAGCTAACACCTGGGGAGGGAGCAGGGTTTGTCATACAAACTGGTCTTCAACTTAGACTGATTAATCCAGTACACCAAACTTCTGCAGGGGCTAGATACATGCTGAGGGCAGGACCTGACCTTCTCCCTCACCATGATTCTTGCTGAAACATTTACTCAAGGCTGCTTGTGCTTTTAGTGACAAAATAGCTTCTTCCGCATGGTTAGGTTTGTGGAAAATTTGGCATAATACAAGTGGAAGCCTTGTCTAGATCATTTTGCTTTTGGGCTTGAGGGATTGTGAGCATATGGTAGTCCTTTTTATCACAGAAGGCTGGGTCTGGTGGTAGATGGTACAGATCAAAGCCTTGGACCTTTATCCAAGAGCTGCTGCATATGTGGAAACTGTCGTATCTGGCATATGTGCTCCTTGCATTTGGACAATATTTATGCAGCATTTCCAGTCTCTCTATTCTTCCAGTCTTAAAAAGCGTGTAAGCCCCATGGCATTACTGGAGATCTGGAAAGGGGGATGACAATCTAATGGATGGTGGAGTTAATATGAACAATGGAGTGTGTTGTGGGGCAAAGGTTCACACATACGCCCTAGTTTTCACCCAGAACAGCTTACTCATCTACAACAACTACAGCAGCCTGCAAAAAAAGCCAACGTCTCCCTCACTAGCTATACTTAGGCCTGTGGCTCAATGTGTACATTAATGTTTCCCTCTTGTTAGATAACACATGGACCTGAGTCTGCTCTGTTTTGTACTTTGTGTCTCTGTATCTCTGCCTGTCTCTGTTTGTATCTCTGCCATACTTAAGTTGAAAGCATTTTATTTTTGTGGTACTGTAAATAACGAGACAGGTCAGAATGATGGAGAAAGGCCAGCAATTCTTGAAATGAAGCATTCTTTTTTTTTTCCTCTGAAGAGTATTTCTTCCTGCTCCCCAAGGTACTGAGTATATCAGGGTTCTCCTCTGCCTCTCCTATCGTATCCCTGGGTCCCAGCTGTACCACTGCTTTGAGTAATACATTGCTCAGGCTGGCTGCGAGTGCAGCAGCTGTTGTTCTGTTCCAAGCATTCAGCTATTGTCAGACTTTTTAGACCAGAGTAGTTTTGTGCTCTCTCTCTGCTCCTCCTTCCAACCTAAGTGTGAGTAGTTCGGAGGGAAAGGGAAACAAATGCACGTGAAGGTTTGCATGCCCACTGACAGACCTACACACAGTCCAAGATTCACCAGTACAACATAATCCTTATACTGATCACATTTGATTTTGTGTTTTAGTGTATCATTTACTTTCTATTAATGTAGTTCATACCAGCTGTTTGTGAATGGGTTTTTGGAGCTTCTGTTGACAGTGTGTTTAGTTGAAACACTAAAGAATGATTTGGAGTCTTTATGATCTCAAGGTCCCACCCTGCCTGCACACTGACATGTTCAGTTTTTCACATGGAGTTGTTCCCATGAAGCTCAGCGGAGTCAGTGGGTGCCCTGATGTGAGACACTTGCAGCATCAGTGCCTTCAGAAGAAGAGGGAAGATGGGAGGATGTGCTACTGTGACTAAATTGGAGGTATATTAGGGCAACATACTGGATTGCAAGTACTGCAAGACAGTAGTGAGGTAAAAGCAAAGCTAATGATGACAGCTTAGGAAACTACTGCATAAATATGGGAGCAGCAAATGCCTCCTTTCCTTTTCTTTTGTAATGTTTCCTTTCTTCCCCTACTAATTAAGTCATCCTTTGCGCTAGAAACTTACCCAGGTGCTAGGTGACAAATTCTTTTTAGGGGTGAGTCCTGGAACATCTGGAGATGGAGCTGTTGCATGACAGCACTGGGAAAGACAAGTGATGCTTATTGCTGCCTGGGAGGTTGCTGCACCCTTACTGCAGAGGGAAAGCCGCGAGTGTCAGAGAGGCAGTGTCATTCACGCACAGCCCCCGCCCGTGCCCTGGGTTTAGTCTTTGTAAAGCAAGGAGAATCACCACACTCTCTGCCCGGAGACCTGCGTGTGCAAGCAGAACCTGCCGCTGCGGGCTGCCTGGGCAGGCGTGGGCTGAGCTGACAGCCCCACCTCGTGGCACAGCCACGACGTGACCCCACGGAAATCCAGACCCTCTGGGCTCAAGCTCACACGTGTGCAGGGCACATCTCACTGGGAGTCTCAGCCCTTGCTGTAAGCATTCCCCAGGGTGCCCAGGCACAGGTAAAGCCATCAGGTTTCTTATGCATGGGCCATTCACAGCTTTCCTCCTGTGAGCCTGGAAATGTGAAAGGTGCAGCTCAAGTGATTTGATACAGTCTTGCAGTGGGCTTCGCAGAATTGCTTTGGTTCATGCTCCTGTATGCATCAGCTGTCAGCTGTTATTTCTTTGATGTGCTGCAAGCTGGCTTCTCTCCAGTTACTGTTCAAACCTCCTGTGGGGGCCTTTGGGTATGGAAGGGTAAGTGCTTTTAAAAAGGATACTAATTGCCTTCAGTTTCCCAAAGTGTGTTTTGGTTAATGCAGCTGGCCAAAATAAGGGGAGAATGGTGCACAGCAGCTGGGGAGTGGGTGCAGGAGAAATGACTCTGCTTTTGTATTTGGCGGGTAGACTTGCTTTTAATTTTGTCCAAATTTGTCTTCTGGTTCCACACAGCACCATGAGGCCCTGGGGTATGTGTCAGCCTTACAGCTGTGGGGTCAAGCATGGCTTTCAATCTGTTGCTGAAGAGAGCAACACCTGTGTAGTATCTGACCCTTCTGACTCTTGACCTGCTGTGCTGTGGGAGCTCCCCCAATTCAGCACAGTTGGTGTTAGCAGCCGGGAGCATATAAATTTTTCTTGTCCATCACGTGTTGCCATAATGGGAGTTCAGCACCATGTAGGCTCTGACTCAGTTCTTGTTCATCACCACCTCAGAGTCCTCACTACCACTGGGAGATACTCTGGGATGTGGTGATCTTTTCCCAGCGACTCTAGGGTGCGTTTCTGGAAGTGGCTCTTCCTCTCCTTAAAGCATGTCATGTAAGCCCTTTGTAATTCCTGACCTGTGGAAGGGTATAGGAACAAGTTTGGTCCACGCTAAGATGCATGTACAGAAGCATGGCTGGGGAACACAGATTCAGCTGAAAGCAGATGCCTCACTCCTGCTGTGTGCAGCAAGTGTCGCTGCAGTGACACTCCTCTGCAACAAAGCTTGTTTTGTTCTTACGTATTTTCTGCTTATCTGAAAGGCTGGCTGGAGGGCGCTAGGAATATGGTCGTCTTACCCACCTGACTGACTGCGTGGGAGCAATGGGCTGGCTGGGTAGACCTGAGTACAGGACAGGTGTTTCAGTGCTGTCTCCACCCTACTCAATCTCTTCCCTGTTTCCCCTCAAGACTGCTTTGCAGTTCAGTTGGGCAGTGCATTCATCCACGTGGGGTGGCATGGGAGCTGCCCACACCTGTGAGGAAGGGACAAGGCAGCGCTCTGCCGTTAGGAGATACAGTCCTTGGCGAACATGGAACCAATACGAGAGACCATTCCCAGGAGCCCAGAAGACTGAGAGTGGGGCACAGAGGCTGACCACTTCCTGCTCTGTGGGCATCGGGCAGTTCTGGGCCGGGTCTGGACTGACGTTCTTCTCTTGCCTTGCAGTGCTACTGACCCTCCTCCCCGGATCCGCATCATTAACGGCTACATCACAGTCGAACCGCAGCCACGGGGCCACGGACGGTCTAGTCATGCTCATGCAGATACTGGCAGCGCTCACCAGCTTTCCCATTCTCTCTTCCTCTCGCTACTGACTTTGACTTTGCATATGATAAGGCTGCATTGAAACACAGGGGGAGCCAAGCTGCAGGGCTCTTGTCTTAAAAAGCAAACAATAAACTGAGGTGAAAAAAAAAAAAAAACAACACAAAAATAGAAGACTCTGAGCGGGACACCTGTTCTTTGGGGTGTTCTTTAACTGCCTCCTTTTCCTGAATCTGGATCATTAACACTATTAACTGGTTTGACCTGCCCAATACAGGAGAAGATATTTTAATGAAAGTGTTATTTATCCTTCTCTTGCAGAAGAATGATTTCATGTTATCCCATAATGCTTTGGGGAAATTATAATATCGCTATAACATAGCTGTTGTTTAGCTGTATGAGCCCAACTAAACTACATTTTTTTACCTTCAGTGCCTTGTAAGAAGATCTACACACCACTAACTTGTTTATTAGAACAGAATATTTTGGTCATATGAGCACAGCAGGGAAAGAGAGGCTGGTATTTTATGTCTGTACTGGTAATGCTTTTAATTCTTGCTGGTTAGGGCTCCAGATTACATAAAGGTTCATGACAACACCTTCTACAATAGAATAAAACAGTAGACTTGTGAACAGAATGTTTCTGCCATCTGTTTGATTGTAAGATGGGAACACCTGAACCTCTAATGGCCAGACAAGTCTCGTAAGCACAAACTAATGTACATTTAAGAAAAAAAATTGCCTGGGGAGCTTCACAGTCATACTGTTGGATGATTCCAAAATAAGAAGTTCTCAAGAGGTGATTTGAAAAGCCCAGAAGCAGGTTTTCCCTCTCTTTCTAAATTGTGAATATATTGTTATTTTATAGCTGGATTCCCTTTTTGGGGAGAAAGGGCTTTCTTTTCCTTTTCTGCACAGTTAGACTTCATTCTAGGAAATCCTTGCAAGTTTTCTACCGATTTCAATGGAAATTCTCAGACTTTCCAAATTGTTTTATGTCCTTCGCTGTCTACTTAAAATGGACATGCTGTTGACTGTTGGATGTAGGAAGCTTGGAAGTGGTGATGTATGGTTTTCCGTGTTTGTATGGGACATCCTCTTGTGATCACACTGACTCGTTTTGTGAGCAATGTATCCCTCCCTCCTCTTAGGAGGATTTCATTGCCTGGGAAGGTCTCGTAAGATTCATCCATGGGAGGACTTGGAGCCAATGTGCTGAGCCTGGTACCTTGGAAACACAGCAGCCACCTGCCCCAGTGAGACAACAAACCCTCAGGTTTCCCTTCCTATGCATGTACGTGTGCTTCGCTACGTTTTTCATTGCCTATAAAAAGTACCTCTTTTTCTTATCCTTCTACTGCACATTGGAGGAGGAGGAGCAAGTGGTTCCAGCTTTCTTAACAGGCTTTTGATCTCTTGATCTCAAATTTCAGTCCCCCTTCAGAAGGAAAACAGAGAAAGGAGAGGCTAAATATTGCAGTTTGCAGCAGCACTGTGGGGAACGAAGTATATCTGGGCTAGGGTAGAAGACGGCACCATCTCATTGTATATTCCTTGTTATAGGGAATACTACAAGACCTCAGGGTCCCAAATGCGTTCTGGCTTCCTTGGCTCTATGCAGCAGCCAGGCTGGTGATGTGCTCTCCCCTGTCTCTCACTCTCTGGTTGATCTTTCGCTAGTGTAAACTGTCATAGACTTCGTGGGTCTGGAGCTATTTTCCTTGGCCTGAATATGACCTGAGCGGAGCAGATCAGGCGGAGGATAGTTTAGTTACAAAGATGCACTGTAAGCCTGACAAACTGAGCACATACTTGTGTATTTACCAGTGCATCAGAGGGGGCCACCAAAAACATTACGTTAGAGTGTGTTCTGCCACTTGCTAGCCTATGCATTGGTATTGCTTCTCCTCCCCCTGTCCTCTGTCCTTCAGAAGTCTATGATGAGGTGTGGCACAGGTCCAAAGGGCTCCAGAAGCACTGGGAGAAGGGCCTAAGGCAGAGCTTCCATTTCTTTTCTCCACTACAAGAAAAAGGCTGCCGTGTAAAGTAGCCCCAGGCTGACTTTTCCCTTTGTTCCCTCCTCCATGGTTGTTCCTGAGCTTCGCCTCTGTGAGGGGAGCTGAGTCGAGTGGAACAGCCACCAACATTTTTCTTAGGTTGGCATGAGGGAAGAGTAATTACAAAACACTCAGGAATAACAGAGACCTGAAGTAGCACTATGGATAATTCAGTTCTAGTGGTGTAACTCATTTGGTAGCTTGTTTCCAAGTGCCTGACTATGTCAGGGAAATAGAGATGTCCTTAAACTGTAACGGGTTGTGTGCCTACAGAGGCTGCATCCTGGGAGTCTTTCTGCAAAGCAATCAAATTCTTTCAAGGTATTTTTGAGGGTCTCATGGGCTTGGCTTGATACCTGTGAACTAAACTAGTGGTTCCTACCCTTCACTTTTTCTTCCAGACCATTGCTGACTGGCCATGGGACACCAAAGTCTTGAAACTGTGACTGGTGCGGAGAGCAGAGCCTTACTCCAGCTGAACATGCTACTCAGCTGTTTACAGTGACCACTGGGGAGTGCTAGGTTTGGGTCCAATTGTTTCTCCCTGGTTCCAGAACAAGAAAAGTTTGCCAGAATTGGAACAGCCTAAGGAGCCATCCTAATGGTCGAGGTCTCCGCTGGTACCACCCTTCTCTGGGCCACAGAGCATCAGGAAAGCAAGCATTCCCATCATGTGCCTGGAATACTTCACTGTCCCTCTATCTGTCCCTCCCAAGCAGCTGAGGTAGCTTTTGTTGCCTTGCAATTGAGATTCAGTTCTACTTGTGATGAGTAGCAGACTTGATTCAGAAATCACTATGAAGGTGCAGGTACTTCTTT
>VYZW01029344.1:3590-28068 GCA_013401315.1 Balaeniceps rex | reverse complement strand
AGCAGGGCAGTCTTGTGGCTGGTCTGTTCTCTTCCCAGTAGAGCTAAAGCTGCAGTTACTCCATAACTAATAAAACAAGCTGGTATAGTTCAGTGGGTTGTTATGGCCCCTTTTGATGAGCTATTTAAAACACTGTGACACAGTCAGTGTGTAGAAATCAGGCTGAAATATCTTACTTAGATAACCAAGGAATGTGCTTTAGAATATGTGTTTCTACAGTGGCTTGTTGTCTAGAAGCTGTGAACAAAATATGTCATTTACCCTTTTTCACAAAAAATAAAATCTAAGCCATGAAAATTAATAAGAGAAAAGGTAATCTTGTTATATCTGTGGTGAAACTGATTACTGTTTTCTACTCTGCTTCATCCAGACTGCTATCCTGTAGCCAACAGTGAACACACATGAGGTTTATTCAGGTCAGGTCTCATGATGAAATTAATTTACCTTTCAAGATCACAGTCCTGTTATGTGCAGGTTTGTTCTTGTCGAGAAGACTGTATGTATCAGTAAAGGCTGGAAAAAGTCTCTATCACAATATATTAACGCTTCTGCCTGCAAGCAGGCCACAGCTAGACTGAGTGGGTTAAATGGAATTAAAATTAGAAGCAGACAGTGTTGCTGGGTGTTTCCTCTGCTTCAGGATAGTAGCAGCCGTCTGGCATTTATACTCTGAACAGTGCTCTGAAGATACCTATGGTCTAGGCAGAGAATTGAGGCTCCTGCCTTTGGTCCCCTACATCTTTCTGAGGTGTGTGTCTTTCCATATGGGTATTTCCAGCAGTGTTCAGGTGTACCTTATCCAAGAGCTAGGTTTTCAAGTGCTCAAGTAACCAGCTATTTCCTGTTGGTGTCCAGGGAAATGGCCATAAAACAGTTCAGAAAACCTCCACCCCACAAATACTCTGACTGTGGCTAAACTACCTCTGATTATACAACTTGTATCTCAAGTCACTTAATCCTTCAGGTCACAAAACCTGTGGAGAGTTTATTCCTTCCTACACTGCAAAAAGTGAAAGCTTTGGATTTTAAAATGTCATTTGTATGTGTCTTGGTGTCATTTGTCTGTAGATGCATAGCCAGGATGACAAATACTTTGCTGTCACAGCTCACTCTGATGCTCGTGACAAACAACTACAGGTCTTTTGTGCATTATCTCTTTAATTTGTTTATTTTAACACCCTCCCTTCAAGTCACTATAAGTTTATGCAGCTGAAGACAAGAAACAGTATCTTGCCTTTGTTTCCTAACAAATGTTACTATTCATGTGTTGGCTCAGTTATCCTTACTCCTCTTTGCCACACCCCACAGCCTGGCTCTGAATTAGTTCTTCAAATTTTAGGCAGTAAAGTACCAGCAGAAGGTACTACCTGCTTTCTACATGTAGACACCCAGTGTGGGAACTGCCTCTGGAGTTCCCACAAAACAAGGAGCAGAGCTAATGCCTTTTTGCTGTCAGGTAGCTCTGGGGTTAAAATATTGGGTAAGACCTGTTTTCAGCTCACTCTCTGCTGGAGGGTATTTGAAGCCACAGCTCCTTCAGTGCAGTCTAGCACCCACTGAGAAGTCAACTGTGGGGAGATAGTTCCCCTCTGTTTAGGGTGCATGGAACATATAAATGTTTTTTAAGCAATGGGTGAGCATGACTTAAGAACTTAAGAGCTGATTACCAGCATCTGCCAGGGATAGCTGTGATCAGCTGCTGGAAGGCCATCTTCCTGCAGCCATTTCCGTACTGTGTATTTGATAGTCATTGTATTCAAAATGTAGACATTCTTGGGACATATTTGAGGTTATCAAGTGGTGGCAGAGTATCTCAAAAGATGCACACAACACTGATGATCAGCCCTCTGAATGATTCAAACCTTGCATACTCGCAGTACTTACCATTCAGGGTTAGTGCACATGACACAATGTACACCAGGAATGTCAACCCTGTCCAAGATGGTTTTGCCTACTGTATGAGGCTGGTCTGATCAGCTGCTGGTGGAGCCAGAGTCCTTAAGGACTCAGAGCCGGTGCTCCCTTTGTGGAGTTGCACCAGATGGTATAGACATACTCGGACAGACAAAGCAGCTCTGACCCTGATTAATAGGGAAATGGAGCTCTTGACAAAGCTGCGCTGAACACTTCAGATCAAAAAGCCCATAGAGTGTTCACCTCCTCCTTCCCCCTTCTAGAAACCAAAGCTTTGAATTTTTTAAAGCCCCTCTTACTAATTTAGTGAGTATTCACTATAATCTTAAAAACATTTGTGTAGAGGTCAGTGGAAGGAGGTGGCCCCTTCTAAAGAAATGGTAGAAATCAGATATTTTGATTATGTTCAAATTAGCAATAGAAGAAAATAAGCCCCTGTCCTTTCAAGTTGCATTGCAATAGATGTGCTGCTGCACACAGTCACACCTTATGTTATTGTGATGATGTGCCAAGTTCATCTGGTACCTGGCCTTTGAAAACATCCCAGGAAATGCATTTCATATGTCTGAATTGAACATAGTGAAATGTTATAAATAAGTATGAACTCACTGGCCCACCCCAGAGTTTGCTAGTGGGCAGGGCAATTTTCTGAGACCTTCTGATGGTAGGTGCCAGGCCTCAGTTCCATGTGGAAGGTAGGTGAAGTTTTGTGCTGGACTTCTGTAACATACTGGGTAATTATATGCCAATACAGCTTCAAGGATATAAACTCACACTTAAGTGGATCAAGTGGACAAAAGCTATTAAAAGAATTGGAGCAAAAATGCTACAAGCAACAAGAATCTTGAATATCAGGCTCCTACCCTGTCATGAAGGGTAAATAGATGTGTACCATTAAGTACAGTAGTTATACATCTGTACTTAGAAGGCCACATAAAACAGCCATCTGTCTTGGGGCTTTAACGTTTCCAAGCACTTTGCTACTGTGCAAACACCCCACCCATTCAGAAGAATTTAGGCATTTCCTTTACTAAGTAGACAACCCATATCCAGGCTCCTGTGAGGTGTGCATGTACACAGGCTGTTTTCCCCATGTTAGGCTTGATGCTGAAATGTTAGCTTCTTAAATGCCATGCAGCACTATTTCGTGTCTGCAGTGTTGGGTACTTCCTCTGTAGCTTACGTTGCTCACCAGTAAATTTGTGCTGCCTTTGGCATTAGAATATAATAATGAAAATAGTGCTTTGCAAGGGAACTTCTTGTCTAGAAGATGACTTAGGGTTGCTCTGGTGAAGCTTCTTCATGTTCACAATGATACAAGAAAATATGAAGTCTGCCACCAGAAATCACCAAACGTGGCCTAGGATCCATTGATATTTTGCTGAAGGATCATGGGCTAGCAGGAGAGCATCTTCAAGCTTGCTCAAGCTTCAAGCTTGATGCCTGAATTGTCTGGATGTGTGGGAGTTTAAACAGAGTCAAAGTACTCCACTCAGCTGAATTCACAGCATTGTTTATTTATTGATTATTGTGAGTGCAGTTGTCTGTTATCGGCTTGGGAGGTAAAGCCATAATGCTGGAGTTGTTTTATGTGTTAAGACTCATATTTGAGGAAAATCAGTTGTGTTGACAATACTGAAAATGTCACTGTGGTTAGCCCAAGAACTCAATAGCTAGAAAGGAAATTAGGCAAATAAAGCAGTCTACAGAAGAGCTGACAACCTCTGTCTCAACAGTTCAGCATTCGGACAGCAGGAATGGAAACTGATAATCCAGGTAACATTTAGGTGTACCACCATGAACAAACACACAATAATTTGCCCAGGAAGCCAGGTGTCAATGATGAACTACAGTACGGAGATTTGTTTACAGCCTGAAAAATGACAAAAATATCCTTTCCAGAATTTTGGTGGTGGCTGCTAATAACAAGGTGAATATTCTTCAAATACCCAATTCTTTACTGAATTTGTTATCTGTTTAGTCTCAGTGACTTCCTCTGGTAATGTGTTCAAGATATGACTTGGAATTTCCTACACCTGAATTTCATTAAAACTCAAATTTGTTTTGAAATTTTTTCATGCTTGCAATTTGGGAACTGCAATTCTTGATGCATTAGTTCTGGTTTTTTAATTCAGAGTAAGTGTGCTGTAGAAGCAGATGTGTTTAAAGCCAGTCTGCTCTTTATGTGGAGAAACATAAAGCATTAGAGGTCTCTGTAGCACTTCTGTCTTGATGCACATATCCTGCCAGACCTCTTGGGGCAATTTGTTACTTCATGACCCCTCGTATCCAAAAGAATTAGGGTTCAATCCAGACTGACTGGTGGACTGGCAAATTAAGGATGAAGTAAGTTTCAATGAATTTGATATCCTCTGATATGATGAGGCCAGCCTTCAAATTGGGAGATCAAGGGGTGAGTTGAAATGCATGGACACATGTTAAGCAGTATTATAAGCAGCCACCATCTCTAGCAGCTCCAGAGCCTGGGGATTCCTCCTGCCTGGCAGCTGGAGCCTGGTCCAGGGGGGACCCAGGGACCTCTGTCCCAGATTGATGGACGCGGCTGCTGCTTTCCCATTTGCAGGTTCAACAAGTAGCAAAGCTGAGCACGTATCCGAGAGACAGACGGACAGGTGCACACACACACACACTCTGACACAGTGGGTCACACGCACTGCCACAGACGAGGCGCTGCCTTCAGCAGCACTCACATACAGGACACATAAGCACAGATAGCCAAGTCCCCTCCTCCTCTTCAGCTGGTAAAGATGCAAGTTCACTACTGAAAGCACATGCGCTGTCCCTGCGCCCCCCCCGCCCCTCAGCTCATAAGCACACACACAGTTGTGGCTTGTACTGGCATGGCCCACCCCTCTGTCCATCCAACACCCACACCCAGATCCTGAACCCTTTAACATGCTTCACAGGTCTCCTACTCACCATCTCATCCAGCTAACAGATCCAGAGCTCACACACTCATCTCACAGGTACCCCACACTCACGGGTCCCCCCAGTTACCAGCACAGACCCTCTTGGTACCTCTGCCCAGACCCAGCACCTCCTACTCACTGGCGGGCGCAGCTTGAGGTTTGCCAGTGAAGTACACTCCACCCCTGCACGTGGCAGGTTTGCAGAAGATACAGACCCTCTTCCACCCCACAGCAACTGGTGCCAGGCACGTGTGCCTGTGACTTGAGTTCCAACTCCAGCCCCTCACCTGCTTCATTCTCCCCAGTCCCTCCCAGTTACTGGTTTTCAGGGGACACACTGTTCCCATCCCAGTGGCTGGTGGCCAAGACCCCCACCCACTGCAGTTAAGAAAGGATTTAGTAAGAAGTTAGGACCAACTGCAGTGATGCGGTCAGACAAGCATACTGACCAGCAGTGGTTCACATTTTATACCACTTTCTATTCCCCCGCTTTGCTCCTCCCTGATCCACTTACACTAAACATTCCTTTGCAAATTTTGCATAGTCCCTCAGACCCCCCTTGAATAGCTCAAATCCTCACATTCTTCTTCTTTCCTCTTTCTTATCAGTTACAAAGTCCAGGTGGCCATCTCCAAAGCTGTGCCTGGGAGTTTCTCTGAATTGTCCATCAATTAGTAACTAGAGACTTTTAATCCTTGGCATCATCTCTTTTATCTGTTGTGTACTAGGTTTGTGTCTTTATGTGTGCTTGCTTATCACTTCCCCTTTTACTTATTATCCCCTTTGCACTGAAAAGGTCCTTGATCAGATAACCTTAATGAAGCAGAGGCTCTTACCTTCCGCATACCCTTACAATACCTACTGTACAGGACAAGTTCTTTAAGCAGAATGACAGAAAGACAAGTGATTTTTTTTTTGTTGGCAACTTGTATTTGTGTCATAGCAAGAGCACAGTCCAGGGCACAAAATGCATCAAACTCACATTTTAAAGCTTCCTTTGCTGAAACCAAGTCCATGGTGCTAAAACCAAGAAACAAAACTGTATCCCTGTCTTTGCAAATGCAGCATGGAAGGACAAACTGCAGGTGATGCTGTAAAGATGGCTAGCATGACACTTGAAGCTATTAGGTCGTCTGACCTCCTGATGTAGCTGTAGCCACCAGCACCTTGCACTGAGCCAAATGGGCTGCATCAAGGTGGTGTCAAACAGGAAGCTGATGACAGCAGAATCTCTATTTGTAGCTTACTCGTAGCTTGCAAACCATCTACAGCTTGCTGGGAGTGTGGCTGCTAGCTGGCTCCCAGCGCAGATACAGGGATAAGTTTCTCCAGGAACAGGGAAGAGTTCTGATCCTGTCAAAAAAGCTGAAGGATTTTCCCCAGCACCTCATACATCTATGGTTTGCCACACACACAATTGCTGTTTTGGTCGGCAGGCATCACATGAGCAGTATATGGGACGTGCCTGCTGGAGGCAGGTATCTATACACCTTGGACTTTGGGACCTGTTAGTCTCAGGCCATACCAACACATTTTGTTGTCTGGGGAAATAATACCAGCTGAGCAGATCCTGCCTTCTCTCTCCCCACCGATTTTCTCTAGGAAACAAATGGCAACGTAAAGACCATGTTCTTCTCCTAATTGTGTACAGTGCTGTGATGTAACACTACTGAATGAAGTGTTTGGCCTGACCAGATTGTTGGGGTTCAGCAGACAAGCACTGTCTGTACAATGTGCTTCTGAGAGAACAGATTCTAGTCTAATATTGAGGCCTGGATAAAAGTTTTGGTGTCCCATATATCTCCCCAAGTCTTAGTACTTGGTCCCAGACAGGGCCAGGGAAAGATTCTCACTAGCTTAAACAACTGATTGTTCTGGGGCACCAGGGGAAGGCTGGACCCACACATTAAAAGAAATAAACAGCCCTTTCAGCCACAGCTTGATTGTGATCTGGCCAGTACTAACCCTCTTCAGAAAGTCTGTAGGCATTTGCTGGTCCTAGGGCCTTGCTGTCACACTATGGAAGAAAGATGGTCATTAGAGAAGCTGGGTCACAGATGACAAGAGAGAAAAGGGGGAGAAAATGGGCTGACTAGTATGTCACCAAATGGGGTAAAAGCTCCTACGGTAGCAGGAGGGTCTGAGTTGTGCTGACCTCTGCATGCCAGCATCAGCTGACTTTGGAATGATCTCCTCTGCAACACAGCCTCCTCCCATTCCCCATCATCCTAAAGAGCATGGCTGTAGCATGCACATCATCCCCTATGATCTCTTCATTCCCTGCTTGAAGCTCTGAGCACACTCTATGCAGGCCCTCCTTTCTTACGTTCCTCCTGCTTAATCAATCCATCCATCCATTCCTATTCAGTAATAGCCTTGTTCTACAGGGCAGTAATTCTCCTCCTCTCTGGCAGGACCAGTGTATTTCTGGCTTCTTGGACTGTGGCCATCACCATAGACAGATATTGGAGAAATACTCTGCATGCCTTCACATAGACTTTCTAGGATTTGCAGATTAAATGATGGTGGGACCTTTGCTATTCATTTTAGCTAGTCCAACATAGCACTACTACTTATGTAGATTAAGAAACTTGTTCGTCTAAAACACATCACTTTTGAGTTGAGACTGTTCCTTTAACCTGCTTTCCCAAGGTTCCTGATTGTTTATTTTTTACGAAGTCTAAACAGGATACCAATAGAACTGACCACTAACAGCATTCAGGCATTGAGAAAAAGCAAGCAAATACATGATGTGTGCCTTTTGTGGTAATGCCTGCCTGATCTTTGGGATGCTTCATCTTGACCCGTGGTAAGAAGACCTGTTTTTCACAGAAACTCTTTTATAGTCATCGATTATGAGTGATTCAGATGTATGCCATTCACGAAGATGCTGGAATACGCAGTATCCCTCAGCTAACACTAGATGTTGCCCATGTGCTTTAGAAGCTGATACTCATCATGCAGAAGGGAGCAAAGCTTGCTTCAGGGCTTTAGAACAGCTAACCTCGGTACAAGCTATGGGCATCTTATGCCAGAATTATTTCAGTCAGCAGTACAAGTATATCTGCCTCACTTCATCTGGTGGTTGAAATAACCACCATCTGTTTTTTCTCATCACTCTTCAGTCCTGGCTAGTCCCATCTGAATGGTGATTTGGAAGGAAATTCTTAACTGTCTTCTTAAAACATTTACTCTGTATTTTGTTACCTCTGTAGGAAGCAGTGCTAACCAGGGTGGAAATATGTGCACTTCAGCTGAATATGCCAAAGTTGTTAATAAGCCTCCAAAATATCCTTACCATTTTCTATACCGTACAGAGCATCTTTGTGCTATTTTGGTTGTTCTGTTTGTCATGTTGTTGTCTGTAGGACAAGAAAATGTATAGGTTAAAGCACTGAAACAGGAAGTTGGAGTACTTTGTTCAGATCCTTGCTCAGGCACAGGTCTTTAACTGTTTTAGATGAGTAGTTTTGCTCTATTTGTGGCTTGGTGTCCCTTTTCTTAAGAAAGGACCGAGGGGTGCTTCCTTCCTACATGGGGATGTTACTTTCTTAAATATCTAAGTGCTTGGATGGGAGTGATAAAATCATGTGGGAGAAAAGTACACTTAGGGACTAAAACTATTAGAGGCATCATCTGTATTAAGGATGGGGAGTCTATCTCAGAATATTCAGCTCTCTAAAGTATCACGTATTTGGGGGAATTAATGGCCAGTGTACAGTCTTGGCAGGCAATTCCCCTGCATCCTGGCCAGACCGCTGCTCTTCCTCTTGTGAGGGATACCTTGAAGTGAAGTCTTATCCACCTGCAAATCTTTCAAAGTGCTTTTATCATCACTCTTCCAGAGAAAATCAAACCACAAGTGTTCTGAATTCCATCCTGACCATAAGGAGCATCAGGCTGGCTGTATACTCATCACCCTACTTTAGGAGACCCCAGGCTATTCCCTCTCTCCCCCCGTGAGACAAAGCCACTTCCACTCCCAGCCCCACTGCCTTTCTTGAAGATAAATCACTTTCTTCCTGATGTGCTGACAAAAACTGCCAGCTGTTTGATTTTACTGCTCTTCTTCTTGGGTTTTATATCTGGGGTTTGAATCAGCTATTCACCCAGTGGAATCATATGCTCTATCTTGATTCTGTATGTCATGCAGCATTTCAAATCTACGCACACTGTCAGAAATGCTCAAGACCTGAACAGCTGGCAATTAACAGGAAAAAAATATCTACGCAGTGCATGTCCTCCTGTCCAATGCTGTCTTCTTGATTGGTGTGCCTTCTCCAGGTCCTTTGAATTTCAAAGCTCTGGGGCCCTGAAGGGTTCTGCCTTCCAGATATGGGGTTAAACATCTCCCTCCATCTCAAAGCAAAAGTGAAGGCTGCAGCATTTGGTCACACAAATGCCATCTTAGCTCATTTCTAATAGGCCCACATTAGCTACAGTGAAGCTTCTCAAGATGAAAGAAAACAGGTAAAGCTTTTTTCAGTTTTCAGAAACCTGAAAATAGGCTGTTCTTGAAAAATAGCCTCCACAAGTAATTTTATGGAGTAGTTTTTTGTTGGATTAATGCATTAATTTAATTCTCATGGTAAAACACTGGTATTCTGTCACAGGCAAGCGGTCTCCACAAGCAGGTTCCTAGATCTGTGTTTAGTCCTAGCTCCTCAAAGCTACACAGTGCCTCATCTGCCAAGGGAAGGCAGGCCTGCCTGTAACCGAGGGGATGAGGAGCACCACGGCCAGATTCAGCTCTGCTCCCTCTGGCATTGCCCAACATTTACTTCTTCACCAGCCCTCACACGCAGCCCCTCACTTCCGACGGCCACGGCGCACGCCTCGGCCCAGCTCCGCCGTGCTGGCAGTTTCCAGGTGTTGCCGCCATCCCAGGCCACCGTCGGGAGCACCCGCCGTGCACGCGACAGCACCCGCTGCGCCGCTAGGGGGCGCTGTGTCTGCGGGGCAGGGCTTGTTGCCGGGCAGCCCGACACCCGCGCCTCTGATTGGTTGAAGGCGGCAGGTGCGTGATGACGAGACGGGAACGTGGTTTACCGTTGCCGCAGGATACCGGATCGTCCGCGAAGGCTGTCGGGAAGCGGTGGGCGCTGTTGCCTGGCAACGGACGGACTCGGTTGCGCCCGGGGCGCCTGTCCCCGCACTACGGGAGCGAAGCGGCGTGGGGACCCCCGCCCCGGGACTCCCCTCCCAGCCACACCTCGGGCCTCCGGGCCCGGCCGCTGTGGAAAGGAGATGGCTGGTGTTCCTGTCGTGAGAGACACCCGCCGCTGTCCTTAGGGGAGTGCCCCCGGGAACTGGAGGCCTCCTTCTCCTGTACATGTAACCGGGAGGTTCAGCCTCCCCCCAAACCAGAGGCAAGTGGGACACCCACATCCCGGTTACAGACACGGTCCCGGTGATGAGGATGATTACCCTGGTGCTTGCATCTCCCGTGCCTCGCATATGTAGGCAGCTAGGCTCTCCACCCCCACCCCCACCTCCTCCTGCCTCAGTTTTTGGGTGCTCCAATTTTCTCTAACTTTCAGGCAGTACTTGCTGACTATTTTGATTCATCTTGCCCTCAGAAAGAGGTCCTTAACAAGATAAAATCAATGACCTATTAATCAAGACTCTGACTTTGCAGACCTCTTTCCCAGGTCATTGTTTCCTCTGGACAGGGCTGTGAGGGGCTTCTCTGGAGTCAGAAGAGATGGAAAATCTACAATCATAGCCTTCATCTGCTTGAAGAGAGAAGAAAGAAGATTTGACATTTAACTGCTGCAAAATTAAACAGCAAAAGTGTTTGAACTGTTGTGGTGGATTAGCCCTGGCAGGCAGCTGAGCCACACAGCCACTTGCTCTGTCCCCTGCGGCAGGATGGGGGAGAGAGTCGGAAGGGCAAAAGTGAGAAAGCTTGTGGGTTGAGATAAAGACAGTTTAATAGGGAAAGCAAAAGCTGTGTGTGCAAGCAAAGCAAAATAAGGAATTCATTCAGTACTTCCCATCGGCAGGCAGATGTTCAGCCAGGAACAGGAAAGCAAGGCTTCATCACATGTGATGGTTACTTGGGAAGAAAAACACCGTAACTCCAAATGCCTTCTCTTTCTCCTTCTTTCCCCCAGCTTTTATTGCTGAGTGTGATGCTATATGGTATGGGATATCCCTTTTGTCAGTTGGGATCAGCTGTCCTAGCTGTGTCCCCTCCTGACCTCTTGTGCACTCCCAACCTGCTCGCTGGTGAAGCAGCATGAGAAACAGAGAAGGCTCTGACGTTGTGCAAGTGCTGTTCAGCAATATCTAAAACATCTCTACGTTATCAACACCATTTTCAGCACAAATCCAAAGCATAGCACCATGAAGAAAGTTAACTCTATCCAGCCAAAACCAGTACAACTGTGGAGGAAGATAGTATCTAGGCATTTGAAGTTGTACAGATTAGATTTGAAGTTGCCAAAACTTAATTATTTTTTCTTTAACAGATAACGTATGTTTGATTTGTAGGTAATGATGTCTAAGAAGCTCTCCCTGCCATCCTTCTCCCCTTAGCCATCCATGAGTGAGAACAGCAGGAGTGACAAATATTCAAATGAGGAGCTACTTAGTACTATCAATAATGCCAGCAAGCCAAGGGAAAGGGTGGTTTGTATGGCTCCCAAACACACAGCAATGAACCCAAGTGCTCTGAGGTTTGTGCATAACACAGAACTACAAGACAGAACAAGGAAGAGACAGAAAGCTGTAAGTGTGGAACCCTTCATATGTTAATGGCTTTAATATGAACTAAAAGAACTGCAGTGGGACCCACTGCATTTTTAGTCTAAAACTTTAGGACAAATACTGTCAGAATGGTTCTTTTAAAACTGATTGTGACTCACTGGACTGTTGAGAAATATTCCCTGCCGAGGTCTGAATGAGGATGACCTGGTGCTGCCTACTGGGAACTTTCTCTAGTCGCTAACAAAGGTCAGTAGAACTAATGATTTTTTTGTATGTATAATATTTAACAACATGCTGATATCTTCTTTAGTATTTCTTAGCAAAATGTCTTTAATGAATTTATAAGGCAAATGTGTGTTAGCTAAGGAATTTTTTACTTTAAAGGAATTTTCAACTGGACCCAGCATGCTCAGGTGAAAAAAGTGTTTGTATTTCAATTTAAATGATTTCTGATCTTATCTGCCACAAAAGAATATTCTTTGCAGGATACTAAGAGCTTATTTTCTATACATACATATGCTCAACAATAATGTATTGCATATGCTACATTTCAATTGCAGTGTATTACTAATGTATTTAATGACTGAAATGTTGCCACCCAATCTCAAGATTCATAATACTTTATATGAATGGGAAACTCTACATTTCTGTTTCATATAGGCAAAAACATCATTGTTGTGTCTGATAAAGGGACAGTGGACCAATAACCTTTATATCACAGCACAAATATTTGCTGCTTGTACTAAGAAATCATTACAAACAAGAAGAAGCTATTGCCCTTTATGCACTAGGCAGTAGAGGAGGAGGTGGCACTCTCTTTGCATAGTGCTTTATTCAGGTGTTTATATGCACAGTGTTCAGATCTGGAAATGTTGGTTCCTGAATCAGTACTCTCTGGAGGTTTAGGAGATCAGATTTGCACAATAATTGAGCATGTTATTTTTATTCTGAAAGTGATTATGACTAATTAAAGTCTGCAATATTATAGACCTCTACCAGGGCCTGTTTCTTGTTACTGACACGTTAAGCTGTTCTGTCTGCATTGATGGGTTGCAAAGTGGCTAGAGCAGCCTTCTCAGGAATTTGCAGTACCTGGCTGTGATTAGGATAATGAAGGTAAGACATCATCAAAGGACTGTGTAAGTAGAAAGGACAGCAAACAGACTGTTCTGCTCTTGGTAGCCCTATGTGGTGCAGAAACCTGTAAGACTTCTGCAACTAGTGTATGTTGTGGTAAGGACATTGAAATACACAGAAGCATAGGGCAGACCTGGGTTTTTCTACTCTCCCAGCTGCCAACAGTTCTTGGCTTTGGCACTTTTTTCTGAACCAGATGTTGTTTCTGTGTACTTAGTAACCTCTTACAGATTTCTCTTCCATAAACTTGTTCAACCTCCCCTTGGACCCATGTAAACTTAGCATCTGCAATATGCTTTGGCAAACATTTCCACAGGTCTACTTCTTCCTGTGTGAAGAACCATATCTTCTCATTCATTTTTAACCAGGCTCTTGGTAGCTACATATGTCCTTGGAAATAGCTGAACTGTCTTCAAATGAAAATTTCCACAAGTAATTTCACCATGGGCAAAGAGACAATGTAGTATATGCTGTGACAGCAGTGTACTGTAGTAGCTTTTGAAACATTACTGCACTTGCTAGTACAGTCTAATGGAGTAGCATTAGAAATTCAACTATAGTACGTCAGACGTTAGCGAAGGTTCACTGTTGAAGTGTTTGCCCTAACTCTTATTTTTCATTCTAAACTTGGATCTGTGCTGCTGCTAGTGTCTGACTTTTAAATCACTTTCACAGCAATACTCATAGAGTGCTGCCCTGGCTTAGATATCTCCAAGGGAAAGTTTTTGTCAAACGCAGGTAATGGTAAAGTTAGAAGTTAATTGAACCCAAAAGTTCATAATGGAATTGTTGAACAGTATCAATTCCAGTTACTTTTGTTTCCTCCATTTATGATGTTTCCTTGGCTATATGTTTTTGTAAACAAATATTCATCTTCTGTTGCTAATATTAATGAATCAAAATGCTGTATATCATTCCTGTGTATTGAACCAGTTTTCTGTTTCTTGTGTATCTCTGCATGTTTTTTTTTTTACTTTATTTTTAATGCACAGCTGCTAAGAACAAATAGGATAAGGCCTACAACACCTCCAGAACAACCTCATCCTGCTTTAAAGCCAAATGTTTCTAAACCATCTTCCTTTCTCTCTGCTCATGTATTTGAAGGTGTGGAAGATGTAAATAAAGCTAATATTACTGATCTTCTGAAAATTATTCAAGTTACATGTGAAAGCAAAAAACTTGTCTGTCTTTGTATGACTGATGCAGTCCCTAAATTGTCAATTCAATATAATACATTAATCTGAAGTGAGTTATTTTTCAAAACATATGTTCAGTTTATACATCCCAGCTTGTGTTTCTCTCTTGTAGTTCTTCTCTTGTAGTTCTTAATTTTAAGTACTACTATCCATCCTGTAGCCAACTGCCTTCCTAAAAGAGGCATAAATCTTTATGTATGTTTTACTGCTCAATTAGTTCCTTCATATGTTATTTTAGTTCTTTAAAGTTAGGTAATATTATGAAAATGCTATTTATTGGGAAAGTTGTGGGTTTTTTTTTTAATATATATAGTAGCATATGAAGTGAAAGCCAAAACTGCAGTCTTCATAGATAATACAACACAAAGTTTGTTATTGTTTGAAGAAATGCATAGCTCTTTTAGGGCTTAAGTAACACAGGGACCCATAAAATTGTACTTTAATTAACTTGGCCACAAACTGATAAACTATTGGTCTGCACATCCCCAGATGTATGGTGCTATGTAAGTTAACAGTCCTGCTGAAGACCTAGATATGTTTGAACAGTGTATGGCAAATCCAGAGAAGCAAATGGAAAGGTACATATTCCTTCAATTCAGTTAACTTCTCCCTAAACAAATGATCAATGCGAGATGAAGAGAAATGTTCATTTATAAGTCTAAAGGTAGAAAGATTAAAGGAAGCCTGGAAACAAAGGCAATAGGTAAAAACAGAGAGGAGAAAGTCAGGCCTGTGTATATTATCCTCATGCCAGTAGATACATTCAAAGTATTTTTTCCTTTCATCCATTAAGCTGTAGTGCTACACATTTCAAACACTGAACTTTTTGTGGAGGCTTCCTCTCTCCAGAAAATTCCAGAGATGGGCTAATGTTTTTAAAAATGTAATTAGTGAGTTTCCTTTCAGCTGTTGGTGGGATCTCTGTGATATTGTGCTTTCAGAGCTTTTTTTTGGTGCGTGTTTCCCCTTTTTGTCAAAAGTCATGTGAAAAATGCTGCTTTGTCTCCCCTCTACCTTACATGACAAAAGAAAATTAACCACGCGATCTGTCTTCAGGTTTGTGATCTGGGAGATCAGTGCTCCAGTCAGCAAACATCCTTCAGGGGTAAGCCTGGCATCTGTGTTCAAACTGGGATCCTGGACACTAAAGTCATCATCATCTGCGCTAATATGCAGACAGAGGCTCAACTCTGTAGAGTGTTTACAAACATCTGGGAATATTATTGCTATTCTGTCACCCAGATTGCCACACCTGGCAGGTCCAGGCTTATTCCAGTGATATCCACAGAGACTGCATCCTAAGTTTGACTCTCATGTTGTCCCTAGGAGGTTTACAATTTTTGTGGTGGCCCAGTGGACTGGAAAGCCTGCTTGAAGTCTTGAAATATAGTAGACTTATTTGATATTTTTGCTTTTTCATATGAATGGTATACATATAATTTTTGTATACAGCATATATAACTTCTATTGCATGCACTTTAATGAGTGGTATTGTATTGGTTTTATGTGTCTTCACGGGTTGGTAACAGGGGGCCGATGCACGGGACCTCTGTGAGGAGAGGCCGGGGCTGCCCTATGCCGGACACCACTGGTTCCATCTGGCTCCAGTGGACCCACCGCAGGGCACAGCTATGTCCCTCAGCCGAGATGGTGGTGCCTTGGGGAAAGTATATTTAAGAAAAGCAAAAAATGCCACAAAGGCGGAGAAGGAAAAGGAAAAAAAAGTGTGAGAGGCATCAGTGTGAACAGCAAGGTCAGGATAGGCAGAGCGGGAGGAAGTGCTCGAGGTGCCCAAGCAGAGATTCCCCTGCCGCCTATGGAGGACCATGGTGGAGCAGATATCCACACTGCAGCCTGTGGAGGACTCCACAGTGCAGCAGGTGGACATGCCCTGAAGGAAGCTGCAGCCCATGGAGAGCCCATACCAGTGCAGGTGTATCCTGAAGGATTGCAGTCTGTGGAGAGGATCTGGCACTGCAGCAGTCTGTTCCTGAAGGACTGTAGCCCATGGAGAGAACCCACACTGGAGCAGTTCTTGAAGAACTGTATCCCATGGCGGGGACCCCATAATGGAGAAGGGGGAAAGCGTGAGGTGGAAGGAGTGGCAGAGAGGAGCTGTTACAGACTGACCACAACCCCCATTCCCCATCCTCCTGTGCTGCTCATGGGGGAGGAGATAGAGGAGTTGGGTAAGAAGGAATGAAGGGGAGGAGGTAGAGGAGTTGGGAACGAAGGAGAGAAGGTGAGCCTGTGGAAAGGATAGCCGGTTGCTTTATTTTTTTGTCTTTGTCTCTCAATACCCAAATATATTTTAATTGGCAATAAATTAAATTAATTTTCACCAGGTCAAGTCTGGTTTGCCCTTGGTGGTAACTGGTAAGCAATCTCCTGTCTTTGTCTCCATTCACAAGCTTCTTCATCCTATGCTAAAAAATACATATTTCTAAAAGTGTAGCTTTATCTTGATAAATCGCATTTATTGACTGGCAGCCCTTGTAACCAGTACTGCTTAACATTCAAAATATGTGAAACCAAATCAGTGACATGGGACTTTGTCATGTTGAAAAAGGTTACACATGCAACCTGGAGGAATTTGGAGGTTCCCAGCTCAAACAGCTGGAGGAGGTAACTGGTTGTCACTGTCTCAAAGCTCTGGCATTTTCTGTTTGTTCTGTTAGGGTTTTGGTATTGCAGTTCCTTGAGTGCACTACTGCTTTCAGGTCACAATCTGTCTATCGGAATCCAGAGAGCTTGCAAAATAAGTTGTTGGAAGTGCTCGTGAGGCTGCTCAGGCTGAATTTGGATCCACTCCTGATGATTACGTATGTGGAAGAGAGATTACAGGTATAAAAGGAGGCTGAACATGGTGGAAGTGGCTCCTGCGCAGGTACACCTTTCCAGTACACTTCTTCTTTTTCACAGCTAACTCAACATTCTCTGGAAAGTCTAATATTCTAGTTACTCAGCTTGTAATTTTATAGTTTTGTAAAGCATACATTTAGCTGAATATTCCCAAACAATATTACATTCTTGGAGAAGAGAATAATAGCAGTTGTGAGTGCTTGTTTGAAGAGGCTCCTTTTGCCCTTCTCTTTCATCAAGGAGGTTCTGCCTTACTGCTGCTATAGGGTAAGTTGGAAAAGTTCTTTTACTGGCTTGTGTATCAGTTAAATTTAGGATGTGGGAATGGGATAAAGCTGCATTTCTTCATTCGTTTTTTTTTAATTGGAGCTATCTTGACCTCATTGTCAAATGCTATCTGAAAGTCTGTACTACAGACTTCAAATTCTGTGCCTGTAAATGCTTTTCTGGTTTTGAATTGTCTCCTATTTTTAATTTGTTTGTAAATATACTGTCTGGGAAAGGCAGAAGAGTCCTCTCCAAACTAAATTGTGACTGTGTGTGGTCACTGCAGGATCATCTGACGTCCGCCAGAGAGCCTAAGCAATTTGAAGCCTTGCTGTTCTCCAGAGGAGTCATAAGGGGCTGGGAACTGTGTCATGGGGAGATCCATGGAATTCCTTGTAGGTACTTCAAGGTCCTCTAATACTGTGGTTTTGCATAAATCACAAAAATTGGCAGTTTGTTTCTAATTCAACCCAGAAATGTTTGAGTGGTGCAGTTGTGTATTTTAATGTTTGTGGTATTTTTATTAACCGACTTTTTTTTTATTTCCCATATTGAACAGGCATCAACTGATGTCCATGCTCCCAACTGTGTAAAAACTATTGCAAGGAATCAGCTGTAAAAATTACCTATGCGGAGCAGGCCATCAAAAGATCTTGTTGCAGGTTAACCTGGTTAGTGCTTGCTGCTCTTCTTAGAAAAGGCTATTTTTGTTCATTCTCCTCACTTACTTCATTACCGTTAAAGTATAAACATAGTGTTCTTTATAAATTGCACAGTAGTAACTGTTGAGCTGATTAATTCTCTAAATTCTGAGCTAAACAATTATGTAAACAAAATCTGTACAGTAGGTCAAACCACAGACGGATTTAGTCTCTGAAAGGACTGAATATTAAATACTTCAGAATGTCTGTGTGTTTCAGATTTATCAAATAGCAACAAGATTCTCTCATTTTTAACCAATTCTTCAAACCTGATGTAGATGAGAGAAAACTACACACTGATCCCCTCAGTCAAGAAACAAGGTCCTAAAATATGTTGACATTGTTGTGAGATGAGCTCATGACTGCAAAGGCACGTTTTTTGCTTTATTCCTTCATTTTTATCACAGCATTCTGTATATGTATTATATTATTATTAACATTAGATGTTAAATGTCCAAATGAGTTCTGCAATTAAATTTGCTCTGGTCTCTGTTTTAGTTAGGGCTGGGAAAGGAAACTAAATATTTCTATGGTTATACCTCTGCGCATAACTATACTGAAGACTACACTAGGTTTCTTTGAACAACACATTGCTAAATGGTCTTGTAAAAACTGTGGTGAGATTCTGTTCTTCACTCACAACGTTTATGGTCATGGTCTGAGCTAACAATGACCTTCAAGTCTTCTGGTTCTGAACTTCTCTAAGAGACAGAGACGTTTATGGTATGAGTTAAACTTTACTATGGATCTAAATGGCAGCATTTTTGGTGGGCAGCCCTATGAGTGGCAGCATGGCCTGGAAACTTTGCAAAGCCATGACCCTGACCATGGCATTCCTTCTATCTGCGGCCGCACAGCACTGAGTGCTCTTAGTGCACACTCATGCTGTGAATTGCAGAGGTCCTTCAGAAGTAATATTATGCCTGTCTTCTGCCTGTACCAGTGGTCAGAATCCTCCTCTTCCTGGAGGTTAAGCTTTCAGAGCCTCTGATTGTGGTAGAGAGGTACCAGAATAAGGGTGAAGATCTTTCTCTATGTTTATCTGGTGAGAGTGCTGAGACTCCAAAGATGAGATTCAGACAGTTTAAATCTTCTCTCTGCCTGAGATTTTCTATTGCCAGTGCTTCTTGAAGCCTGGAACCAACCTGAATGAAGTGTAGTCAGTGGAAAATCAATGGCTGACTGCACATGAGGCTGGTGCCTAAATAAGGTAGTCCTAGCACTTGAATATCTTGGGGGTTCTCCTACTGCCTGCCCTGCTTCCTCCCTTTCTTCATTTGTGCCTCTAGTCCCAGAGTTCTGTTTTCTTTTATGTCAGACTATTCATCATCCTCAAAATCCTCCTGGGGATTTCTCTCTACCTCATGCTCTTAGACACTTTTGTAATCCTCCATGTGAGGGCAGTGTCACAGTTTTGCCATTGGTTTGTGTATCCTGTAATTTATTTAATTAATCCTGTAATAATCCTGTAATATCCTATATATTTCAGCATTGCTGAAATCCTGAATCTTTCTGTCATTCAGTTTTTAACAATGCCAGGATGGTGTGTTATGTCTGATTGTGCCTATACAAGTTGTTTAACATGCTCTGAGTCTTACACTACCACTATAAATAGTAGTAATTAGGTTAATGTAATTTTTTTAACAAAAAATATTTTGAAAGTCGTTCAAAGCTCAGGGAGGATAGGTCATTTGGCATCTATTTAATACAATGATGATGCTATATCTTTGGTACAGGAAGTCCAAAGGACTGGGAGGATATCACAGAAGAATAAAAACAACTTTCCTTCAATTTTATTCTGTATCCATGAATGTTTAGTGCTGGAGATAATATCCAAAGGGATCTTTCACTTTAGCAAAGTATTGGATTGCTTATATGCTTACCATTTACATCTGGATAATGACTAATGGGAGAACCAGGGAACTTTTTATGCCCTAGGGGAAAATTCAGACTCCAGGAGGTTTGGAAGACCTTTGCCTGCCTACACTTTTTCTTCAAAAGCACATGTAGCAGTCCATTTCTGGAGGTCCTTTACGCACATGTTATACATTAAAACTGCCATCGTCTACTTTTGGGAACAAAATTAATTTATCTAATTTTGGAGATGCTCAGCACTGTATGATCCCAAATAGTCCTATGAAGGACATAGCTCTCATTTTGTCCCTGCCGGGCTTCAGAGACTACGTATTTTGCTGTCTGTTTTTGTCAGCAGAACCCATTTGGATGAACACTTCAGTGAGTGCCTGAGAAATTGTCTCTCCCGTGGAAAGGGGTAGAGGGAAATGAAACTATCTGTCCCATTTTTAGTGTTGATTTGATGAACTCTTGAAAACATCACTGCATGACAGTGAAGGTCCATTATAGATTCAATTTCTTCTTCATTCAGAGGGGTTCAAGCACACATTAATGGGCAAGAGACAAGAGAATGACAGCTCAGCTGAATAGTTAGAAGATTTTCCTGTGAAAGGTGAGGACTTGCATGGACGAGAATCTGTCGATCGAAATAGGACAGACCTCTTCAATGCAGTTTCATAAATAGCTTAAGCCTTGAGACTTAATTAATTCACATCTGAAATCTTACTTTCTCTCCCTATTTTGCTGTAACATCTGAAGGCAATATGTGCCAAATAGAGATTTGCTAAAAAAAATAGTGCTTAAGCTCCTAGAATGGGAACATTTCCTGTGTTCCTGGATTGAAATGTCATTTTTTCCAAGAAATTTCTCTTTGAAACGTTTTGCTTTGTGCCCTGTCACAATCTTTTCTGGACAGCCCTTGGTATGGTACCAAGGAGCAAAAAGACTCATTTGTACTCGCTTGTGAGAAACAAGTCTCTGGATGGCAGCAAAGCGTGGCAAAATTGCTGCTGTGTCATAGGAAGAATCTTCTGAAGCTGATTTTGGAGTCATTTAGCACATTAGTAAACATATGTAATTCTTTTGGCCACAGTGGAGCTGCTCTTTCTTTCTTCCTCTTTAACTGACATCCGATGCACATCTCCTAAAGTTTGTCTGCAGAAACAAACTTAGAAACAGATGGAAGTTTTGCTGCTGACTTCTGTGGGATTGTACCATCAGCATTTAGTTTGCACTAGGCTTTTATTCCTTTGTTTACACCTTAAAAATATGCTCCAAACCGTATCTAGAAAGTGATTTTTCATAGAAGATTAACTAAATATTTATGATTTAACATCTTCCCTTTCTGGATTTTACAGCCATTTTTCAAATGTGACTGTTACTTCCCACTTCTGGGCCTGCAGACAGCTGCTTCCTAATCAGCAGCAGATGAATCCACATAAGCGTTGTCTTGTAAACAAGAGCTCTTGTTTACAAGGTGGTAGATGTGCTTCCTTGAGATGTGTCATCTTAGTAGGACCCTTCATCTGCTCCTCTTCCCTGTTATCAGAGTTTGAGAAGGACGTGGAGGTCTGCTGGGGCAGCTATACTCTTTACCTTGTTGAAGTAGAAGAAGAAGTAATGTTCGCTGGAGCTCAGCTCACGTGTGTTCCCCGGTGAGCACGCCTGGCTAGAGGGCGGTGGCAGAACATGAGAAGAACTCATGTAATTCCATCACTGGGGAGCTGGTGAGAGATTTCCACTTATGTTAACAATCTCTTGGACTTGGGGGCTTATACTTTCAGTAGCAACCTTTTTGGATTAATTTTGGTTTTATATTGTTTTTTCCTGTAAAGATTTTATGTATACCTATTAGAAATTCTTTGTCTTCAATACTTTAAATAAGCAATGATATTGACACATCTCCAATCTAAAGTTTACTTGTCCATCTAAATTCATCTTGTCAGTAGACAAGTAGTACTACCAGTACTACAACTGGTAGTTCTTTACAAATGCGCTACCTCAATCCCCAGATTTTTAGTATGGTTTTCTTACCTAAAATTTTTCATTTTTTGGGTTTCATAAATACATAATAACAGTAAAGACACTCTTAAAAGAAAGAGATCTACTATCATGCTTTGAGATATCAACTGATCAGTAATTTCCTCAGATGATGCTGAAGCTTGCTTTAGGAGTAGGTTACTCCACAATATATTTTCAATGTTACTTTCCTCTTCAAATATGGGATAAAGATCAGTGCTGCAGAAAGGAAGGTATTAGAAATGAGTCCCTAATCTGAAATGGTAAAACAGGCTCAAATGTGCTAATGTTAATATGATAAAACAAATACGAAACCAAATTGTGTCTGGAATTGCTCTCTTCAGAATTGCTTAGAGCTGTGTCTTCATAATATAGTTGTGTTTACTTCATGCATTTTATATTGCATGATAAAAATTCACTAGGTAGCTACTTTTCAGTCACCCAGTGGGAAATCAGCTTCCAAAGTCTCTCACATATGGAAGGTGCATAGCAGATCTGTTCATAATAGGATACATTTTCTCATTAAATTAATACATTACTAGCACAACAATTACATAACGGCACATGACATAACTCCTTTTTTAAAATTGTTTTTCTGTATAAGGCTTTACCTTGCTTAGAACTTGGGAACTGAGATGACCTTTTTTGATGTGCTTGCTTGTTTGCATGTTGCAAGGGAATACCAGGCTAAATGAATCATTAGCACTGCAAGAAGCATAAAACTGCTTTTGCCAAACTGAATACCAGTGTTGTATAACAGAGAATAAAACTGCAAGCTGACATTTCACCAGCATTTATTATATAAACAACTTCTAATAATAAAAAAGAACTACAAAAAGTGTAACTGAACTCAGCTTTCCTCACGGTTTTATAGCTCCTCTTGAACTCTTTGCTCTCCTATTCTCACTATCCTAATGCGTTATCACAAAAGGATGTTTTTGATGCTGATTCATGCAGTACCCTGCCATGCCTCTTTCTACTGGGGAAAAAAGGACCACTGCAATAATGCAATTGTGGAGGGGGAAAAAAGAGAGAATAAACTTTTTTTTCTTTTCCTATAAATATCAATATAATCTTCTTCAAGACTACAAAAGCTAACAGACATTCCTTCTATCAGTCTTTCCATATTGAGAGGATGGTGAGAGACGATTCTTTGCATTGCTAAGGAAAAGATAAGAAGAAATGAACTTAATTAGCAAAAAGGAAGTGTTAGAATACTAAGAAAAGTCTTCTTTATGGAGAAGGTGATGAAATTCCACCGAGAAAACTGTAGAATTTTCCTCCTTCTAAGTTTTTTGTTACTTTTGTTGTTGTTATTCCTTCTTCCTTAAAAAGAGGAACTGCCTTCACTTTATAGTTTTGGAACAGACCACTACATCTCCCAGCATATGGATGTTCTCTTCTAGCTGCAGCATAGAGAAGCCCATAGTCCTTCAGCTCCCAGATCCTTTTTCACTAATGACTGTGAGAGAAGTTCCCCCCCACTTGCTGCAGCTGCATCCACCTGCAATAACAGCATTTTATGTGATTTAAGATATTTATTAGAAGGTTTTCCTCAGAATTTGCAGCAGTTTGTGTAATTATCTTTGATTCTGCCTGTGGAAACACAACTGATACAAAAGGAGGAAAGGTAATTATTTTTCTGACTCATGTCCCTTACACATCTCCTAAAATAGTGTGCTATTGCATCAGTTTCCACATTGCTGTTAGTCTCTCCAGCTTTCTGAGATCAAATCTCAGAAAGATAATGCATTTTTGCACTACCATAGTTAGTGCAGTAGATTTCTAATGGCACAGTGAACCTTCTTCACAATGAGCTGTCTTCCAGAAGACAGAGTTGATGTAATTGTGTGTTTACTTGTAGTTATTCATTTCTAACTAGACTTGTCCTGTATGGTGTATAAAGTTCTTGACTAAGTATGCACCTAGTAGATGAAAAAGGTAGTCCTGGGACTTGGATTTTTGGAAACCTCTTCTTATCTGTGGTTTCTTGTAGACATAAAAGCTGTATTTCCATAAATTGTGACTACAGGAACAAAAGAGAGAGGCTTTGCCTACAGTCTCTAAGAAGTTTCATTTGTTTGTGAAATTCAGCAGTTGAGGAATGTCTGTCCTTTATTCTAGTTGTCTACTATAGTGTGTCGCTGAACCACTTGTAGTCTTCAGTCTTTAATATATAATAAAGTAATGATTTACTTTAACACACACAGTTTCTGATGCTCCTGAAAAAATGCATAATTTAATTTGTATACTTTGTTGTTACATACAATATTCTAACAAAAACATTTGAATGCACAAGAATTACAGACTCTGGATCAGAACCATAAAAATCGTATTCACTTCAGCTTTTGGTACTCTTGCTCAGGTCAGCCATACATTACTTTGTGAATAATTGCATTGATTTCTGTTGTTTCCTGGTGAATAAAGTTTCCATTCAAAGTGGATTAAGGTGGCAAATTCTTATTCTGTGATCATTAATGAATACATTTGTGTGTGTGTTTGATTTTTTAGAGTGTAAATTTGAAATCTTGGATCCAGAAGAACTAAATTCCCCAGTTCCCAAATATGCCACATTTGTGAATCAGCTGGATTCACACCACCTAATAGGGTGCCAAACAGGGTTGTCACCTAATAGAATCATAGAATAATTTAGGTTGGAAAAGACCCTTAAGATCATCAAGTCCAACCATTAACCTAACACTGCTAAGTCCATCACTAAACCATGTCCCTAAGTGTCACATCTATATGTCTTTTAAATACCTCCAGGGATGGTGACTCAACCACTTCCCTGCGCAGCCTGTTCCAGTGCTTGACAACCCTTTCTGTGAAGAAATTTTTCCTAATATTCAATCTAAACCTCCCCTGGTGCAACTTGAGGGCATTTCCT
>VYZW01029343.1:48963-67306 GCA_013401315.1 Balaeniceps rex | reverse complement strand
AAAATCAAGTATAAAAAGAATGCTTTTTAGGAAAATTAAAAAAAAAAAAGAAGGGTGTCAAGGTCATAATGAAAGGGACCTGTACTAGAGTTTGTGCCTATCAACAGGACTTGAAGACTGATGCTTAAAATCCTCAACAGGACTTGAAGACTGATGCTTAAAACCCCTTTTGATGTTTGTCATTTCAAGGATCTACCTTTCTGGGGAATGCGTAGTTCCTAGCGTAGCTCTTCTACTCCTTTCACACATGGGTGGAACTGTTCCTGTTTTGGTACAGGAAATGTTACCTAACCCTTTCTCAGGGGTTTGCTTATTTTAACTTCATGAGGGGNAAGCTGGTTTTGTTAAATTCAGTTCAGCTAATTTGTACGTATAAATTTCATACATGTCTTAACTGTTTTATAGTTCTGCTATAACTTTCATAAATGAAGTCTCATTAGAATTAAATACTTCTGTGCAGAAATATAATATACAAGATGGAACCGAGCTTTTTTCCCCAGAAGACATTTCTCTAAGTGTTGACGCATGCTAACCATATAATAGATACAGTGAATCACAGAAATGCATGAAAACATAACGAGGATTTCTTTTTCAAGACTCCTTTTTTTTCTTTGCTACTGGAAGTCAGTTCACTGCAGACATGGTGCACGTGGTTTTTTGGTTGGAAGTACAGAATTCAGTCTTGGGCAACACTTCACATAATACAACTTTTTTAAAAGTGTAAAATACAGCACTATATATTAGGGGCCTTTTTTGGTGCAGTTTCTAGCATGTGCCCAAATACAGGCTTCCAGGAGCGGGATACTAAGTGTCACTGGTCAAATTATCATTGTTTTGACCTCTTTTGTAATCCATCATAAGAATTTGATTGGTCCAGGGAAGCAAATATGAAATTCTAGAAGGAAATATGGCCTTTCATATCCAGATCATAAGCAAAGAGTAATAAAGATCAACTATATGGTATTATTTTATTTCAAGAACAAAAAATTTCTTGACATTTGATGCAAGCATATTTACAGCAGTGTTGATGTAATGCTTTCCCTTTCCATCTTCAGAAGGGAAAGCATAGCTTGTGAATTACACCTACTTTAAAGCACATAAGAATATTTACCTAATTTTTATGAGCTATTGCTTAAATAGAAGGAAAACCATTTTTATGCTTGAAAGCAATTGATTCTTTATTTTTCCTAGTCAGTCTCCAAAACAAGGACAGCTTTGTTTGCTGTATGACTTCAGTCCCTTGCTTTTAATATGTATCTGGTTTTACTGGATTTACTATAGTACTGAACTTACGATGGCTTTGGAGGGGCGCACCTCTTCTCCCGCCCTCTCCTTTTTTTAATCTTTACTACTTGGCTACACGTTGCTCTGATAACTTTGTTCATCTGTTCTTGGTTTCACTGTAGTGCCAACATTGTAAAAATGACTATTATATTTAGTGGCTGAAACCACTATGGACTAGTTGCGCGTTGCCAGATTAGGTAGGTCTTTATGTAACGTTGTCGTGAAACTGCTTTTGAGGGTGGTATCATGCAGCTAAGCAGCAAGATTAGTCAACACGTTTTCCAATTTTATAAATGTAAACGGTACCCTTTATAGATTTCAAAATGCAATTAAATGAAGTGTATTTGACTGTGATTTTAATAATTGTTCGTTCTAAGAATAACATATTAGAGTATTAATTAAAAAATTGCTGTATCTTGAAACTCGTAGAACACATAATAATGAAATAATTATGTAATTAGTACTAAGCAGAAATTATACAGCAGATAATATATAATTTAACTGTTGTTTTTGTTATGTAACTGAGGATGCAGTTGACCTGGATTTTTTAGAAAGTAATCATAATTGATTGAAAAGTGCTCCTGAAGTAACATTGCTATAATCTTTTCTCTCACTTTACATCCCACTTCCATATATGTGGAACAAGAAAATATGTTCACATATGTGAACAAGAAAATAAGATCTATGGAAATGAATCTTGTTATGAAAAGTTTCTTTAAACTTCCTGTCATTTAAGTCGGTGAAAGTCAGTGAATACGGTCTGTCACTTAAAAGTTAATTCTTCTTTGTACATATGAAATAGGGCTTAGTGACCATTGGTTAAAATCTTTACTGAAATAACTAATATTGTTAAATATGTGAATCTTGTTGGGTAATACATAATGTTGAACCATTTTTCCAAAGAAATACACATAATTGATGCACATCTGATTCACCTCAAGTCATAAAGGATATTTACTACTTGAGGAAAACTTCTGTACAGACTCATACTTATGTATCACTTCTGCTTAATCTGGACAAAAACTGGTTGGTCCTTTAAATTTGTTCTTTGAATCCCATCTGTACCTGGGAGCTCATAACCATTTAGAATGCAAGTTTCACTGAAAATTAAACTTGAAAATATTTTAAATTCTTAATAGAATTTTTTAATTTAGGAAAAACATTTTCAGATAGTGGTTGTGGCTCAGCATAAATCAAAGAACCCAAAAGGTAAGCTGCAGTTGATACTATTTATTCCAAGCAGACTAGCAAAATGATGCCGGGTAATTGGGACATCCTGTGGTGTACCGAATACCTTACAAATGTCTTGGAAATAACTGTTCTAGGTTTGTTTTGCGTGTTTTTTTGCCGGTGGTAAGTTTGTCATTGAAATGTCCATCCCAGTCAGCTACAGTTGCATCCTCAGTCAGTCACTCTGAACCTGATGCTGCTTTCCAAACCATATCTCCCAAACTGTAATGAGAAAGATTGCAGTTAAGCAGGGTTCTAAAAAGCCTTCTATACTAATCATCTCTCTCCCCAGAAAAACAAGGAAAATAAAATATGACAGACACACTTCGCTATTATTCAAAAATAGGCTTTAAAATCTCATACTACGGCAGTCTTGTCTGTCCCTTTACTAAATATTTAGTTGCATGCACATGGTAGATTAAGAGCATAGTGACTTATGTGCTTACGTTTGGTAGTTAAATATGTGAAATATTCAATACAAGAGACTTCTAAGAACTCTCTGCTTTGTGTCAATCAGAAACAGGCCTGAAGCACCTAAGAGGAGAACTTATTGTTAAAGTGTTCATTGCCTCTAAATGTATTTACACAGATGTGGGTCCATTCCATCAGGGCCCAAAAGTGCTGATGGAGCTGAGAGATATCATTGTGAGGCCACTCTGGATAATCTTTGAATGATCATGGTGATTGGGAGAGGTGCCTAAGGACTGGAGGAGAGCAAATGTCACTCCTATCTTCAAGAAGGGCAAGAAGGAGGACCCAGGGAACTACAGGTCAGTCAGCTTCACCTCCATCCCTGGGAAGGTGATGGAGCAACTAATCCTGGAAACTACTTCCAGGCGCATGAAGTACAAGAAAGTCATCAGGAGTAGTCAGCATGGATTCACCAAGGGGAAGTCATGCTTGACCAACTTGAGAAACTTCCAAGATGAAATGACTGGCCTGGTAGATGAAGGAGAGCAAGGGGTTTTGTCTGTCTAGCCTTCAGGACGGCCTTTGACACTGTCTCCCAAAAGATCCTCATAGAGAAGCTGAAGGAGTATGGGATGGATGAGCAGACAGTGAGGTGGACTGAAAATGAGCTGAATAGCTGGGCCCAGANAAATATGGCCTTTCATATCCAGATCATAAGCAAAGAGTAATAAAGATCAACTATATGGTATTATTTTATTTCAAGAACAAAAAATTTCTTGACATTTGATGCAAGCATATTTACAGCAGTGTTGATGTAATGCTTTCCCTTTCCATCTTCAGAAGGGAAAGCATAGCTTGTGAATTACACCTACTTTAAAGCACATAAGAATATTTACCTAATTTTTATGAGCTATTGCTTAAATAGAAGGAAAACCATTTTTATGCTTGAAAGCAATTGATTCTTTATTTTTCCTAGTCAGTCTCCAAAACAAGGACAGCTTTGTTTGCTGTATGACTTCAGTCCCTTGCTTTTAATATGTATCTGGTTTTACTGGATTTACTATAGTACTGAACTTACGATGGCTTTGGAGGGGCGCACCTCTTCTCCCGCCCTCTCCTTTTTTTAATCTTTACTACTTGGCTACACGTTGCTCTGATAACTTTGTTCATCTGTTCTTGGTTTCACTGTAGTGCCAACATTGTAAAAATGACTATTATATTTAGTGGCTGAAACCACTATGGACTAGTTGCGCGTTGCCAGATTAGGTAGGTCTTTATGTAACGTTGTCGTGAAACTGCTTTTGAGGGTGGTATCATGCAGCTAAGCAGCAAGATTAGTCAACACGTTTTCCAATTTTATAAATGTAAACGGTACCCTTTATAGATTTCAAAATGCAATTAAATGAAGTGTATTTGACTGTGATTTTAATAATTGTTCGTTCTAAGAATAACATATTAGAGTATTAATTAAAAAATTGCTGTATCTTGAAACTCGTAGAACACATAATAATGAAATAATTATGTAATTAGTACTAAGCAGAAATTATACAGCAGATAATATATAATTTAACTGTTGTTTTTGTTATGTAACTGAGGATGCAGTTGACCTGGATTTTTTAGAAAGTAATCATAATTGATTGAAAAGTGCTCCTGAAGTAACATTGCTATAATCTTTTCTCTCACTTTACATCCCACTTCCATATATGTGGAACAAGAAAATATGTTCACATATGTGAACAAGAAAATAAGATCTATGGAAATGAATCTTGTTATGAAAAGTTTCTTTAAACTTCCTGTCATTTAAGTCGGTGAAAGTCAGTGAATACGGTCTGTCACTTAAAAGTTAATTCTTCTTTGTACATATGAAATAGGGCTTAGTGACCATTGGTTAAAATCTTTACTGAAATAACTAATATTGTTAAATATGTGAATCTTGTTGGGTAATACATAATGTTGAACCATTTTTCCAAAGAAATACACATAATTGATGCACATCTGATTCACCTCAAGTCATAAAGGATATTTACTACTTGAGGAAAACTTCTGTACAGACTCATACTTATGTATCACTTCTGCTTAATCTGGACAAAAACTGGTTGGTCCTTTAAATTTGTTCTTTGAATCCCATCTGTACCTGGGAGCTCATAACCATTTAGAATGCAAGTTTCACTGAAAATTAAACTTGAAAATATTTTAAATTCTTAATAGAATTTTTTAATTTAGGAAAAACATTTTCAGATAGTGGTTGTGGCTCAGCATAAATCAAAGAACCCAAAAGGTAAGCTGCAGTTGATACTATTTATTCCAAGCAGACTAGCAAAATGATGCCGGGTAATTGGGACATCCTGTGGTGTACCGAATACCTTACAAATGTCTTGGAAATAACTGTTCTAGGTTTGTTTTGCGTGTTTTTTTGCCGGTGGTAAGTTTGTCATTGAAATGTCCATCCCAGTCAGCTACAGTTGCATCCTCAGTCAGTCACTCTGAACCTGATGCTGCTTTCCAAACCATATCTCCCAAACTGTAATGAGAAAGATTGCAGTTAAGCAGGGTTCTAAAAAGCCTTCTATACTAATCATCTCTCTCCCCAGAAAAACAAGGAAAATAAAATATGACAGACACACTTCGCTATTATTCAAAAATAGGCTTTAAAATCTCATACTACGGCAGTCTTGTCTGTCCCTTTACTAAATATTTAGTTGCATGCACATGGTAGATTAAGAGCATAGTGACTTATGTGCTTACGTTTGGTAGTTAAATATGTGAAATATTCAATACAAGAGACTTCTAAGAACTCTCTGCTTTGTGTCAATCAGAAACAGGCCTGAAGCACCTAAGAGGAGAACTTATTGTTAAAGTGTTCATTGCCTCTAAATGTATTTACACAGATGTGGGTCCATTCCATCAGGGCCCAAAAGTGCTGATGGAGCTGAGAGATATCATTGTGAGGCCACTCTGGATAATCTTTGAATGATCATGGTGATTGGGAGAGGTGCCTAAGGACTGGAGGAGAGCAAATGTCACTCCTATCTTCAAGAAGGGCAAGAAGGAGGACCCAGGGAACTACAGGTCAGTCAGCTTCACCTCCATCCCTGGGAAGGTGATGGAGCAACTAATCCTGGAAACTACTTCCAGGCGCATGAAGTACAAGAAAGTCATCAGGAGTAGTCAGCATGGATTCACCAAGGGGAAGTCATGCTTGACCAACTTGAGAAACTTCCAAGATGAAATGACTGGCCTGGTAGATGAAGGAGAGCAAGGGGTTTTGTCTGTCTAGCCTTCAGGACGGCCTTTGACACTGTCTCCCAAAAGATCCTCATAGAGAAGCTGAAGGAGTATGGGATGGATGAGCAGACAGTGAGGTGGACTGAAAATGAGCTGAATAGCTGGGCCCAGAGGGTGGTGATCAGTGGCACGAAGTCTAGTTGGAGGCCAGTAACCACCGTTGTACCCCAGGGGTCACTAGTGGGTCCAGTCCTCTTCCACATCTTCATTAATGAGCTGAGTGTACCCTTAGCAAGTTTGCAGATGACACCAAACTGGGAGGAGTGGCTGATATGCCAGAGGGTCATGCTGCCATCCAGAGGGACCTCAACAGGCTGGAGAAATGGGCTGACAGGAACCTCATGAAGTTCAACAAGGGGAAGTGTGCAATATCCTGCACACGGGGAGGAACAACCCCATGCACCAGCATATGCTGGAGGCTGACCAGCTGGAAAGCATCTTTGCAGAAAAGGCCCTGTGGTGGTCCTGGTGGACACCAGGTTGAACATGAGCCAGCAATGTGCCCTTGCCGCCAAAAAGGCTAACAGTATCCTGGGCTGCCTTAGGAGGAGTGTTAGCAGCAGGTGGAAGGAGGTGAACTTTCCCCTCTACTCAGCCCTGGTGAGGCCACACCTGGAGTGCTGTGTCCAGTTCTGGACTCCCCAGTACAAGAGAGACATGGAGCTACTGGAGAGAGTCTAGCAAAGGGCCACCACTAAGATGGTGAAGGGACTGGAGCATCTGTCCTGTGAGGAAAAGCTGAGAGAGCTGGGACTGCTCAGCCAGAGAAGGGAAGGCTCAAGTGTGATCTCATTGATGTGTACAAATACCTGAAGGGAGGGTGCAAAGAAAATGGAGCCAGGCTCTTTTCAGTGGTGCCCAGTGGCAGGACCAGAGGCAGTGGGGTGTGTTGGACCAGAAGACCTCCAGAGGTTCCTTCCAACCTCAACCATTCTGTGATTCTACAAACGCAGCTTTGTAACTCCTTTGATGGGTGGGTGGCTCTTTTGTGATGGGCCTGGGAGCAGCTGAGCAGGGTATTATTTGGGCTCTGCCCTGCCCCACACACCATTGTCTCTCTGTGTTCCTTTGTGGGTGTGCAGATGAGGTTTTAGGACATAACCTAACAATATTTTTCTTTTCTAAAACCGTAGTTTAATTATAGCTGCCTTCTTCCTTAACAAAGCAAACTGTTTGAGAGAGAGTTTGAGGAAAGCAAGTTTATTAGAAAAAGAAGTCTAGGTTGGAGGGGGAAGTAAGGATATTCTTGCTTTGGTGTTCCTAAAGTAGCAAGCAATGCCTGGAACTTTTATCAGTACAATAAGCCAAATGACAAAGGTGTGTTTCTTCACTCTCTTTCCAAGCAAAGTCATAATTACATTTATGCAAAGAAATCTGGAAATATGTTTTTTAAAAGATCTATTTTGAAAACACTCTCAAGTCTTCATTCTTAAACGTTGTTGTCTTTAATCTCTTTACAAAATGCATGAGGTATGTCCAACTTCTGTTCTGAAGAATGAAAACGCTTTCCAAAACACTTCTGTCTTTGTACACAGTCTGTACTCATCTAACAAATCATGATTCTTGCCAATAGTCCAGAAATAGGCTTCTAACTGTGCTTGGCATAATTCAGGCTGGTTACAAACATAGGGAAGATAATAAGCATCAGCTGTATTTTCAAATATTTTCTGTTTTTATGCGAGCATGTATTCTGTTCTGGTTTGTGTAATCAACAAAACTCAAGATTAATCGCAGCTGAGCTGCAATTTCTGTTAATTCATTGATCCAAAGAGAACCTTCTTTGACTTTTGAATGCTGGGTTTTGTTGTTTTGTGAATCTAAAAATGTATGTCACCGTGATATGGTAAATAATGATCCTTGTGCAATACCACTCTTCTAGAACTACTTTTCATGTTAGAATGACAAACTTGATCTTCATGGAAACTTTCATTCTAACATCTGCATCAGCAAATATTTCTGACTAATACATGAAGTATATACAAGTTGAGAGATCTCCATACTATGTCATTATGTGGGAGAATGGAAATACTTTGAAGAGAAGAAAGTTCAAAATTTATGGGGTTGAGGAAGTTGTCAGTATGTCAGTTGCTTGTGAGAATTAAATGCTTTAGGTCACATTAACACGTTAACTTGTACAGATGAAAAGGTATCCACCTTTCTTGAGTGTAAGTCCATGGGTTTAGTCCAGTTGTAAACACTGCCAAATGATGGCTGTGTTTTCCAGGATAAGAGTTGCTTCAGTAGAAAAAAAATTAAAATCTTGTAGTCTTTTTGAGTAAAGAAAATCTTTGGAGAAAAGAAAAAAAAATGTTAAGAGAAACAATTAAATCTATCTGATATGAAGGCAGATGGAAATATTTGTTGTTTGGAAGCTATCTTGTAAAGCAGTTTAAAGAATAGAACTTGGCTAACATATAGAGTAGAATATTGGAGATTTTTAGCTTCTCAATGAAGAGAAGCATTTTGATTTAAATAAATCAGAGACCTGGAGGTCCTGAGAAGACCTATGAACTTAATTCTATTTCTTAAAGACTTTCTACATTTTATCTGCTATTTTAGTTCTACCATATCAAATATTATTGTGTCAGTTGTCTTCCAGTATATTAATTATTTTAATAGAATGAAAGAAGCTGGGTACAAACAGCAAATGATTGTCTATACAGTTAAATTTAAAATAAAAATCTGCTTTAAAAAAATTGAATGAACATACGTTATATGAATTAAATTTTATCTTTACCTTTAATACTGCAGTGAATTTCTTCCTAATTCTACGTTTTAAAACTATTACATGTATAACCAGTAACTTTAAGAATTTGGCTGACAACTGTCATTCTCCCTGCTGGAGAGTAATGGAATGGAAGATGTATGGTTTTAAAACACTTAATTACCTAGAAGATAGAAGGATGAGAATATTATACCATATCTAACTAAGCACTGCGAGATACTTGCATTTTCTTAGGGTTATAGCCTAGCAATTTTGGGGTTTTTAAGTGCCAAAGGCTTTAGGGGAGAGAGCTGTTTAGCTCTGTGTATTACTGCAGTCTGAGCACTCAGAAACAGCACTTACTGGCATGGTGTTTTCCAGCTACAAGTCTTTTTTTTTAATGAATACACTTATCACGGACGCCTGGATAGCCTACACCTATTCAGCCTAGCTGAATGTACTGTATGTACTTGATTTCCTAATATGAATCCAACCAACAAGTATACACAGTGACAGTAAGTAAATTGGCAATGTAAAAAAAAAATACTGTGATCTATAGTTGGTTTACTTAAAATCTGTGATGGAGACTTTTCTTGGAGGTTGTTTTTTTAAGACAACTTCATACATGAGTAAGACTTACGGTGTATTTCTTGGTTGGGGACGGGATTGTTGTATGTATTTATTTTGCCTAAAATATTCAGTGGTCAAATTCTTTCTTTTTGCAAGTTGCTGTAGAAGAAATTGCAAATGAGACTGGTGCTCAAAAGTAATGTTTTATTCTTTCAGAATGCCTTAGCATTTGTTAAGGCACTTAAATGAGGATTTATTTTTAATTCTTTACGGAACAGAGAAATTACTTGAAAGATATATTCCAAGTTCCACAGAAAGTTACTAGCAGAGTCAGCGATATAAATCCCAAGCTTCTTGATTTCCTCTGGTTTCCCAGAAGACTAACTAAATAAAGTTAGGTTAAAAAATACATTGTTTGATCTACTGTGACAGAACCAGTTATTGTAGATTACTTAATATCTGTTATTTTTAACATTGCCTGTGGTATAGTGACAATTAACAATTGCAGGTCCTGGTGAAAATATTGCCTTAGTTTATAGCATCATAAGTAGTGAAAAGAGCTTATGAAGTACTACTTTGCCTGAATAAGGTAGATTTTTTCCTTTGCCAGATCAAATAAGTATTTGAATCCAGGTTGCCACCACATAAATATTTCTTACAATATGTATGTGTTACACATCAGTGTTTTCAGGTCTGTACAGGTTATCATCGCTGTATTCTCTTTTGTCCTTGTAGTTCTCTTTGAAAACTGTGCCAAACTGGAGCCTGTGTTTCCAGCACAGGGCTGGACAAGTGGGGTTGATGTGTTTGGAAAGAAGCTTTTCATCTCTGATGATGTAGTTTTACAAGAACCTCTGTTCTTCTTGTGCTGCAGAGTGATAGGGCACCTACCATCTCCGTCTCTCAAAAGCTTATCTGCTTGAGGGGGAAACTAGTATGCCCTGGAAATGCAGGGTGCTAACATCTAGGATTATTAGCTGCCACTTGCCATCTGTGCAGTGTGTGGGTGAGTCTCACTGCTTTGCATCTCCTCCCCTTCCCCCCTCAGTAAGACCAGCTGAGCTGATTTAACTGGCTGCTGAAGGGGGAGGGAAAGATCTGCTTCTTCAACCCAGGTTCATTACTGTGCGGTCCTGTTGCTTCATTTGCATTGGCTTTGGTACTTTATTGACCTTTGGACTGATTTATTTTAACTCAAGTTGGGGAAAAAAGTGAACAGAGGACTTGCACCCTAAGTCTCCTAGTCTTCACTTTCTCGTCGATTGGCTTGCTTCGTTTTTTAAATGCACCTTATTTAGAAACCTGTTAGGGTTAAAGAAGAATTACCTTGTTAAGGGGAAAGTGTAAGCAAGCATAGTTTGAATTTATTCAGCTGGGAATTTTGATATTGTCTTCAGAGGAAAATATTTCTCTATATTGTGTGTTAGTCTAGAATCTGAGATAATAAACTGGTGTGGGATGCTTAGAAAACAAAAGAGAGGTTCACTTCTTCTAAGGGCTACCAGTGACTCTGTTTAACACGAGTGCCAGCTGGGGTTGGAGGAGGAACTGTAGGAGCATGTCTTGTAAATAGCTGTGGTTACTACCTCGGTTCCTTGCTAAATAGCTGATAGGCATTGTTTGTTTTTTCTTTTTGCCTTAAATAACAAACAAGCAGGCTAGGTGGAGAAAGTGCATGCACAAGGTAACATTAACAAGGGGGTGAGAGGAAAAAGCCTCAAATTTTACCAAAGCTGCTGTCCTTCTCTGTGCTACTGTCCATCTGGACTGGTCAGCAACTAAATATCAATTAAGGATGCATTCTGTTCTAGAAATTGTCTGGACAACCAGGCTTTTCCCCTCCAATTTCCTATTTTTTGTCATGTCCTGTTTTGTTTGTAAGTGTGGAGCTGTCTGTATGATTGGCTCTTCTTAAGGTCACTGCCTGGTTTACTGAAGGCACGCATACAGTTGGGATTTACTGCTTTTGTGTCATCACCCCCTCCCTCCCCCATCACATGGCCAAAAGAAGAGTTTGCTAATTTGGGGGAATTTCAATCAATTTAATTTATTGTCAGTTACTTTCAGTTACTGATTCTGGTATTGAAACAAACACGCACTCTTAGGCAAAACATCCCTTGCCTCCCCCCTTCCTGGTCTCCATTCCCCTGGCCACACGTAGCATTCAGTCCCTTCGGAGAGGCAGTGGGCAGGCGGGAGATGGGGTCAGCGCATGCTGGTTCCTGCAGCAGTAGCAGCCTCTCTGGAGCCGTACCTCTTGGCCCTGCTTGGGTTGCTGCTCTGCTCCAGCCCCTGGTCTCCTCTCCTGCTCCAGCCTGCTCCTTTTTTCTTCTGGCTCCTCACTCCTCCCACTCTGGCCTTGTTGTTCCCTTTTATTTTCTCTTGGTTTTTTGGTGTTTACTGCCCTCTCTTAAACATGTTTTCACAGAGATTCTGTGAAGTCCTCTGGTTCAGAGGCGCTGCACATGTGGCCAATGGGGCTCAGCTGTGTCCTGTGTTGAGTCCGTTGTGGAGTTGGCTGTGTCCGGCACGGGGCAGCCCCTCATCTCTTCCCACTGAGGGCACCCCCACAGCCCCCTGCTACCAACACCTCACCAGTTATGCCTAATACACACACACACCCACCACTCTTTTATGAATTTGTATGAATTTGCTGCTCTTTTTCTGTTTTTGGTCTTTGCCGGTCCTGCTTTTTCACTGCCCTATTTGAAGACATTTGCTGTCATCAGGTAACGTTGGGGTAAGTTGATTACCGGGGAAATATAGCTGGAGTTCAGTGCAAGCTACTGTTTTGTTCCTGGCTTATCCCTTTGCGTGTAACAACATAAGAGAAATTTCTACCTTGGTTCTGTTGTATTTAGTAACTTCCCTCTATAAGAGTATAGTTTGTAACAACTTTTGAGGAATTATGGGCTGTACTCACTAACAGTCAAAGCTATTCACAGCTTCAGGACATGGTAATCTGAGTTGCAAATGCTGGTCTGAGGACTGAGGGCACATATATTATGCCAATATATGCAATGATCTTTAGAAAAAAAATCTTTTAATATCTATTCTGGTCTTTTATAAAAATAATTTACATTTTGAAAACTTTTTCTTTTAGGTCTTCCATGTAGTGCCAACTACTGCAAAAAATTGGTTTCTTCAGTGATATAAAAACTAATGGGGAGAGAGAGTTTCTTTATAAAATTAGGTATCTTCTGGGTTAGTATTTAGAAATGTTATGTTGTAGAACAGAGCTTTAGAGATGGTCATGCCATGGTGACTGTTTGCTGATAGGAAGGCAGGTTCATATCCTGTATCAAATCTGTACCCTCATATGACATTGCAGTAACTCGATTTCCCCTTGCTCTCAGCGCTGTTCTTCACTATCACCTTTGCCTCTTGCAACCTGATTGCTGGATTTGCCCAAGAGAATTAGCTCCTCTGAACAACATCATGTCAGGTGAAGAGGATTCTGCTACCCTTTGTTTTTCTGAAATTTTCATTACTCTTCCTGGTAACAAGCCTTGGGCCTTCAGTTCCTGTACATACTTTGTTTCCTCAGTTTGCTGGCTGTATTCATGATCCAGTGGCCCAAAAAAGAAATGAATACCATTGGTCTAGTGCTGAGGTTACTCATAAAGAGTAGGAACTGCTACACTTGAGGGCACTGGCTTTGCTGAGATAATGCCAATTTCAGGATTTGCTTCATCTATCTCGGAAGATTCTGTCCTCCTTCTGTATCAGTTAGTACAGAATTTCTGAGTTGTGCATCACCCCACATTTGCCACACTTATGTTTTGTAGATGCTGGGTGGCACTTGTGCATAGTTTTGTTTTGCCCTTCCTGTTATTAATGAAGATCTTCCTTACAGGGAAGGTAAGAGTTCCTTACCTCACCAAGTGCACTAGATTCTGGCTTAATATTCCTACACACTGAACTTTCCACTGCATTGTCTGGGGCTGCGAGAGCCTAAGGAATCTTGGGGTTTTTTCATAGATGGATGGAGTCTGTCTGGCAGCAATTCTTGTTATGTGTTAATAGGAGGTTAATTGGTGTTCACTTAGACATGTGCATATAGGAAAAGTTGAACCTATTGAAGAAGGACCCAATTCCCAACAGAGTTTAGAGGTTTTCAGGACTACAGTGGGGCAACACTTGAATTTTTTTGCAATGTGTTACATGTTGTTACTTGTTTGTGTAAATGGTGATCTGGGTAGCTGTCAGTTCTCTGAAGTGGAATGGGGAGGACAAACTTCCCTACAGTTAATTCTTCTCATGGTGTTCTTTAAAGATATGGTGTTTCCTCAAGCATTCTTCCAAAGATGAATTCCACTTGAAACAGGATGTTAGCTTTTGCCACAGAAGTACAGTTTTTTGAAAGCACAAAAGAGAAGTTATGTTTTACATCACAGACCTGCAAAGGAATCTTTTGAATAACAACAAGACCAGATTCTGAAGGCAGGCCCAATGCTTTTTGCACTGATGTATCTATAGGAATATCCATTCCCACAGACTGACACAAGAGGAATAATGGCTGCAATAAAGGTCTGCTGTAACACTGTTAAGGTGGACCACTTTTTCAATTGTAAAAATACACGCTAAAGCAGAAAATATGTTGGTTGCCTTGTTGAGTAATATCTCCAACCTTAATGTTTTCTAAACAGCCAGTTGGAGCTCCATTCACATTTTAAGCAAGTGGTATGCTGGGCTTAAGTGTCTGTTCTTGACACAGGTGGTCCTGCAGTTTGAGGGGATTCCACTTCCAAGAAATGGTGATTATGAGCTCCTGGAGTCTCTCAAATCTGATTTAAAAACCAGTCAAACAAACAAAAGAACTGAACAAAACCCCCCACTCATTTCATGAAGACTGATTTTTACTTTTTTTGAAACTATTCATAAGTTTCTTTAAGCAGTGAAGGCTACATGTACATTCACTTCTGCTCTCTTCTCTCCACGCTCCCACTGCTCTGAAATTCCTTCAGCATCTGGTTAGGCTCAAAAGGGAACAAAAAGAAGTGTCCTTGCAATGTTTCTTTTGCTGTAATTGTAGGGCATGCGTTCTGGTAGCGCTGACTGGCAGAGAGTTAAAGCTGGGCAATTGTCCTTTAATATCTACTCACATGATCTAGATGGGCATGCTTTCCCTCTTTGCTCTTTGGACTTGCTTGTGGGCATTGGGTGATTTACATGTTGCATTTTGATGTGATGCATAAGGTGGCAGCCGTTGTAACAGCATGCTACAACAGGAAAAGGAAGTTTTGTTTGTGTAGAGTAACTTATGTTGTTCCTCAGCTATTGAGATGTAAATTGTCATTTTCATTTGGTCTGTAGGCTTTTGCACAAAGGCTAACCCAGCAGAGTGTTCTGAGGTCAGATGGTTTGCTTTGGTTATTACAGCAGAGGAGTTTATTCTATCCATCTGAACTGTTTCCGAAAAAGATGGCATGTTTCATGTATCGGGACTTCAAGAAAGAGCTTGTAAAAACAAGCAAGCTCTGTTCTCGGCCTTTCTTTCCTAAGCCTGCTGTCTGGGCAGGTCCCTGTTGGATCCTGTTGCAACTCCGTGGTTCCTTAGATCTTGAAAGATTATAGAAAGCCAATTTTTTTTCCCTTTCATCTGATAGTATGCTGATACTTTATTTTAATGTCCAAATCCATTCTTCAACAGATTTAAGTACTCGGAGAGTGGTCAGAGTCCAACTCAAAGATCAGTTATTGCTGAAGGTCTTGTAACTTACAGTATTAGGTGATTATACTGAAAATGTGTATAGTAATGAGGGATACGTGTATACAAGAAGTGCAAGAAAATTTTTGTACTTTTAAAATTAGAAAATGGAAGTTTTAGTAAATTTTCTTTAAAAATTTTTGTGCTTACTAATTACATTATGTGTAAATAATAGATTTGTATATTAAAATCCTTTTCCAAACTAGAATCAGAGTCCATTGCTATTAGAATCATAGAATGCTTTGGATTGGAAGGGACCTTTAGAGGTCATCTAGTCCAACCCCCTATTAGCAGGCAACTGGTTTTAATGTCATTTTTATTGTGTGAATTTTATCAGTATTTTGGGAACTTGAAGATAAATTTGCAGTTAAAAGACAGCAAAACAAAGAAAATAGTCTGTAGGAGAAATGGTTGTTACATTTGTGCAGTATTTACATTTATACTTACATACAGTAAGTTAAAACTCAGTCAATGGTTTCATTAAAATCCATGGGCCATTGTAACTGTCCTCAAAGTTTAATTTGGCATATAACTTCTTAGACTTTTGATACATATATTTTTGCAAAAACTCTTAAAAATGGGTTATGACAGGTACATCATTGTCTGCTCTCATCATTCTCTGATTCCAGTGTTCATTGTTGGCAACACATTGCAATTTTGTGTCTATGATTGTTCTTAAGTAGGCATGAGCATCACTTGAATAATATTGCCTGTGGTAACAAAAGGTTAAAATGGATTCCAGTTTCAAGATTTTCTGTGGTATTTGGAAAACAAAAGATGAAAGATGATTTAATTTAATAAAGCACAGCTCAAGAATGCTGAAAAGTTCAAAGCTTTAGGCTCAGGTTCAATGCTAAAGGTTCAAAGGTTTAAAAAAAATGTGTTGAGAGCTTTAGTTAATTTTTTTTTAACTTAAGAATGTTATGATGCAGTTTATTGTGTTTTAAAATCCTACTTACCTAGAAATTACCAAACTGACTGCAGTATGGGGAAAACATAGGATATATATAAATTGTATGAATTTCTCTGTGCTTTGAGGCCATTTTATTTCCCTAATTAGTTGTTCATGGATGAAGATTTATGCAACAGGATGACTTAAGCAGCCAAATCTCACTTCTCTATGGTAAATTGAGGCTGAGGTACCGTAGCTATTAGGAAAAAAGAAGTGCAATAATACAGGTACAGTGGGATGTGTTAGAAAGCATGTGGATGTGCAAAACATTTACAGCATGCTTGTATCTGTCGAGATGTGTAAGCTCTAGCTCAGCACCAGGCCAGAGCCCTTTGGAGGGTATCAGCGCCATTTTCTCGGCACTCCATTTCTGGGAGTGTTTATTAGTGTATCCACAGCTTGTGTTTAGCTGGGGTAATAAATTCTCAAGAATCAGGGTCACTGTGACTTTCAAGTGACCTTACATGGAGCTAGCTCAAGTCCATCATGGTTTAGTAATTCAGGCATTGACTGGGAGAGACAACGCTGTATTATAATGCCCTGAAGCAGCATAGCTGTTTTGTATATACTGCATTTAAGCTAATAAATTCTGCTAGACCTGGGCTGGCTCTTAATATTGTTGCAATGCATGTACAACCTGCATAAACAGCTCATGGATTTGCAAATTTGACTTTTTATGTCTAAGTCACAGGTGCATAATTCATCTCCTTCCTATAGTGGCGAGTACACCCCTCCCTGCCTCAGTTTCTTGTTGTCTTCTGCCTACTGTAGTACTCTGGAAAAATGAGAGCATGGTTGTGCAGCATGAGACACACTGAACAGGTTGTTTCACCAGAAGAGGTTTGTGAGGGAAGGGAGGTCCGGCTTGAACTAGTGTTTGCTTCCCCCTTCAAGGAAGGGGTGGGGAGTACATCTTGTGCAACTAACTGTGCTTCAGGTTATTTTCATGATCTGGACAATGCTACATTCAGCCTGAGAGTCATGTGTTTTCATGTTAAGAAGTGGTTTTGATTTTGTTGTGCAGACAGGAGAGGTGGTCTAAAGAATCTGTGGAATGGGTCAGGGCTCTTTTAATTGAGCTGACCTATGTGAGTGCTGTGTTTTACATTTCCAAGTACCCCATCATGTCAATGAAATTCTTTATCATAGTGGTATTTAATGTAGACAGATACTTAATCTTTTTTTTTTTTTTAACTTGTGAGGAAAGGAAATTTGATTCTTTTAAGAAAAGAACCCTGTTAACTGTTTCTTCCAGTGCTCTTATAAAGCTCTGTTTTGCAGAGAGGATACGGATTATTATCAGTTATTCTACTTCTGTGGACTTCTAAAATATGATAGTGGACATATGCTTTGACCATTTAATATATATGCAAGCTTATTGTTGCTCTTGCACTTCAGAGCAAGAAAAATGGGCAGAATTTATAAGGTTCTGTTCTTACTCTAATTGATCATCATTTCACATTTGGATACCAAAGAAGGAAAATGGATCTCATGCTAAGCGTGCAGGAGTGAGATAGTATACAGGTTAGTTGTTGGAACAATTTGAGTCAAGCTTTTTAACACCTGAAGAAGGTTCATTCAGTTCTGAGAGTGTTTTACATGCAAGTATTATGAGTGCAAGTACTTAAATAATCTTTGCTCTGTCAAGCAGGAGGAGCAATCCGTTATCCCCAGCTGGTTACTGCAAGGCTTTATAGATTGATGCCAGTCCCTCAAAATACACTGTAACAGTGAAGGAAATTGTTGTATATTACTATGTGGTTCTTGCCATTGGCATCACCTGGAATTTCAGAGGCAGTGGGAAACTCCCTCAGCAATTAGTTAAAAAGCCAGGTGCATGTACTGTTTCTAACTCTGTATCTCCTGCATCCTGATATAATTTCCAAGTTCACAGATTGGATTAGGTGACCAAACTCTTTCTAACTCATTTTTTGCAAAGTATGAATTTTAGGTATTTTTTGTTCCTCACTCATCACCGGAAAATAGAGGGGAAATGAAATACGGTTTTCTTAATGCTTGGGTGAGGTTAAAGAAGTAAGCTCTTCATGTCTGTATTGGTGAAGAGGAATTGTCCTTTAAATATCATGAGAAGTGTGTAAATATTATGAAGGAAAATATTTCTCAGATGACCTTTAATTGCAAAAGGATTCAAATCAGTTCATAGGCAAAATTGTCATTGGATAGGTTCTTTATGGGG
>VYZW01029343.1:30342-42832 GCA_013401315.1 Balaeniceps rex | reverse complement strand
TTAGATTAGATTAGATTTTTTTTTCCCATTGTGGTGGGTGCTTTGTTAAAAGTTGCTAAGAATTATCATTTAATTAAATGAAATTAAATTATTTGCTTTTAATTATCTGCAACAGGCAGCTGTTAATATTCTTTCAGACATTCTTACACATTTTTATTAGTTCAAGTTCAAAATACACCAAATAAGCATTGCTTATTTGTATGCCAACAAAAATGAGGAAATGAGTAAAAGGAGGGAGGGTTTGCTTTCATGGACACAACCATGCAAACCAACTTACCATGTCTGTCAGATGTGTGATTCTGGACAAGTCTGGTGGATGTATCAGAAGTTGTGAGAGAAAAGGAAAGGAAAGTGTTTTTTCACACCCAGTTTCATGTTCTTTATAGCTGATGGAGTATGAACTGAGGAAGGAAAATTGCCTTTTAAATCTCCCAAGACACCCAGCTCCAGCTAAAAAAAGCCATTAACATGTTTATATTTATGTCCAAACACTGAGAAAGAATAGAGTCCAAAATGGAATTTTTCAGAATTTAGTGAGTGTCTATAAAGTCTGATTCCATGAAATGGAGATTTCCATGGGTTTCTGCATGGGGGGCTCAGAAATGCATTCTGGTTGTTGAGTACTAGCTGTAACTGCATTTTGTTTTTCTNATTATTTGCTTTTAATTATCTGCAACAGGCAGCTGTTAATATTCTTTCAGACATTCTTACACATTTTTATTAGTTCAAGTTCAAAATACACCAAATAAGCATTGCTTATTTGTATGCCAACAAAAATGAGGAAATGAGTAAAAGGAGGGAGGGTTTGCTTTCATGGACACAACCATGCAAACCAACTTACCATGTCTGTCAGATGTGTGATTCTGGACAAGTCTGGTGGATGTATCAGAAGTTGTGAGAGAAAAGGAAAGGAAAGTGTTTTTTCACACCCAGTTTCATGTTCTTTATAGCTGATGGAGTATGAACTGAGGAAGGAAAATTGCCTTTTAAATCTCCCAAGACACCCAGCTCCAGCTAAAAAAAGCCATTAACATGTTTATATTTATGTCCAAACACTGAGAAAGAATAGAGTCCAAAATGGAATTTTTCAGAATTTAGTGAGTGTCTATAAAGTCTGATTCCATGAAATGGAGATTTCCATGGGTTTCTGCATGGGGGGCTCAGAAATGCATTCTGGTTGTTGAGTACTAGCTGTAACTGCATTTTGTTTTTCTTTCTTTATGTCATCATTTAGATTCCAAATGCTACAGTAATATTAAAACAAAAGATACTGACTGGAGATGGATTATTTCACATTGTCATTGTAATTGTGGATTACCATGATGTTTTTATGAAGGGCCATTCACAAGCTATATGCATTTGTTTCTTTTTGGTATATGTTTTAAACATGTTTGTTAAGGTACAGACTGATTAGACAATAAAAGAATTGGTGACAATGGAGATACTTTGTGTACTAGTATTTGTGTTTTGCAACATCCTAAGCAGCTCTGAGTGCTGGCTTCCATAGCCTTATTTGCTTTCTCCTTCCATATTACTTTCCTTTCTTTTAAGCCAGCTTCTATACTTGAGATTGCTCACTGAGCCATTTCACACGCTAAGACTGTCTGACACCGACCCAGTGGGGAAAAAAAAGAATGTTTTTTTTACTGGGGTAACATTGAAATGGTTTGGTGTGTGGTGTGACAAGCTCCAGGCTGCTGCACAGTGGAACAGAGGGCAAGGATGTCTGTGGGATGAAGGGAGAAACAGCCAGCAGTTAAATCAGCTTGGCTACTGTGGAGCTTTAGCCACCCCAAAGTATGTGGGAGGGGAGGCAGGAAAGCTTTTACTACTTGTTGAGGCAAGGAGTTATTAGCTGGTCAGGTGTATCTGTGTGATGAGGAGCCAGTCACATATCCCAGGAAGGGGGGCAGTGCAGAGAAAGGGGAATACTCTCTCGTGGAAGAAAACAATAAAACATCTTTGGGGAGAAACATCACTGTGTGTCTGTAGTATAAAGTTTCATTGCCAGTGTCACTGTAGGATGTTCCAACCTCCAGCTGCTTATTCCTGTTGCAGCGTGTTGGCTGTGCTGAGAGCTTTTATGACTTCCTTGCTATATTATTAGAATAATAAAGCCTAAAAGTAATTTTCACAGAGGAGCAAGAATGAGCAAACAGAGAGGAGATAGGGAAAGTTTTAAAGCTAGTATTGCCCTGAAAGGCCACCTGGTTTTGGAAGTGTGACCTTAGATACAGTATGAATGTTTAAACTAGAGTCTGCCGTTGTGCAGGATGTGTCGTGTGCTTGTTACATGCCATCTTGAGGCAGAGGTGTATAGCGGCATGCTCAGCTTGGAGGTAGTCAACTCCTCTGGAGCCCCGTGAAGCATGATGTCTAGTGCAGTCTTGGCTACTAGAAAATGGAGCAGACCTGTATTAAATGTAAGTGGCAAGTTTTTGGTAATGGGAGGCTGCAGGAGTGACTTCCGTGGTAAGAGGCTCAAGGCTGTCCTGTGCTGGACATAGCTGGTTCCAGACGGCTCCAACGGACCAAAGCTGAACCCTCCAGCCATGTGCATGGCAATTCTGTGAAAATATATTTAAGGAAGGGTAGGAAATGCTGGAGTGAGGTGTGGGGAACGTGGAACAAAAAGAGGGAATACCAACATCAGGGAAGGAGGAGGAGAAGGTTCACGATGGCAGAGCAGATATCCCTTGCAGCCCATGGAGGACTCATGTTGGAGCAGCAGAAAGGTGCAAGAAGGAAGGAGCAGCAGGGAGGAACCACTGTGTACTAAGCATGACCCCCAGCCCCTGCGCCACTCAGAGTTGGGGGCAGAGGAGTCTGGAGCGAAGGAGTGAAGTTGAGCCTGGGAAAGGGGCAAGGAAATTTTTTGGTTTAATGTTTCTTTTTTATTCCCTCTACCCAAATCAATAAGTAAGTCAAGGCTATTTTGTCCACCATAGTAACTAGTAAGAAATCTCCCTGTCTTTATCTCAACCCATGAGCTTTTTTGTTCCCGTTCTTTGTATTTTCTACCCCCTGCCCTGCTGAGAGCAGAGAGTGAGCAAGAACCTGGGTGGGAGTTTAGCAGCTAGCCAGGCTAATCCACAAGACAAAAGCCAATGTATTTGTAGAGTGAAGCAGTTGGTGCTGAGGTCTCAGTGTCTGCCTTATACATGCTTCAGGGGGTTACTTTGAACTAGGACTAGTCTGGCCTTGTGGCCTGTTCAAGACTGGAGTGCATCAGGCACATTTCCAAAGCACATAGTTCAGTTTAGTTGTATCTGAAGAATTCCAGTTGGAGTGGTCAGGAGCTTCTCCATGATGCACACCAAAGGATGGTAGGTGAGAATGACACAACCAAATGAAAAAAGCATACTGATTTCCCCTTAAAACTTAGTACTACCGCATCTATTTAAATTATATATAATCATATTCTCACTGTACAAAATAGATAGAAGCATTTTAAGCAAGAAGTTTACTACTGATTTAGAAACTTCCTTTCAAAATATTGTCATACCCATGCTGTGGCTGAAGAACTAATCCTTTAAAGGACGGAGCCTGAAAAATCAGAATGCTATATGCTTAAAAATTACATATGTCTTCCATCTTGCTAAGAAACTTGATGCCATCCTTCCCCTAAAAAGATGTGGCTGCTACAGTCTATGCATGTCACTTTTAAGATGTTAAAATGGTGCTATAATCCAGGCTGCTAGAGAGCATCTAATTCTTCCATGCTGTAGGATATCATGAGTTTACTTTCAAAATACGTTCAGTATGTTTGAGATGTTTTAAAACCTTGGGTATCAGATTTTGAAAGGAAATTAGGTGTTTGCCAGAATTGTCAGAGATGCGTAGGATATTAGGTAGTTAACTCCCATTGAAATTTTAGGTGATGCTCATGTTTTATATTTTCTATCAAAGACTGACATATCTTTCTTTACGATTATTTAGAGCAGTTATCCTTTTAGTGCTTCCAGCAATTCATTTTCAGTGCTGCTATCCAAACACAAGGCTGCGTTTTCTCTGTGTGGTGATTATCACTGGGAATTCCTTTTTCCATCTTGGAAGCCTGAATTTTCATTCTGTTTTAACGACTTCAGTGACTCTCTAAATAATTACCCATGTATAAAATGGAAACTTGAACGTGTCTCCAGTTGCTTAAAAAACCCTCAAAGTTTTGTAAACAGACTGAAATTCTGGAACATTTATTGGTAACGGTAGTGTAAAATGACAGCTCTTAAATGCTTTTCAAATTATGGTGTGAAGTATCAGACTGTGTGCTAAGCAAGTTAAATGAAACACCACATCTTTCTCCCTATTTCTGGTTGTGTAATAATACCTTTCATGCAGTTGGCAGAGAAACTTTTAAAGCTTGTGCTTTTAAACCTTGCTGTTATTATTGCTGTTGTCATTAATGTTTAATTTTGAAAGAAGTGCTGACAGAGAAGGCTTAAAGAATGGACCAGAAAGTCTTTTCTCCAGCCATATCAAGGAGAGAAAAATTAATAGAGGAAGTGTTCAAAAAGGATTCAAATATAAAGTAAAATAGTCCAGCAATTAAAAGATGACTGGTTTAGATTCTAAGACCTTGTCTTGCCTTAGGGTATGTTCTTTTAGCTAAATTTTGTTTACTAGTGAAGGAGACTGTTCTAAATATGAGATACATAACCATTAGTAAATGGTACATGTTACCTCTTGATGCTTAAAGCCAACTTACTCTATTGGCAGATTCTAGACTTGTCCTGAAGCTCTTTTAGGTGTTTGGAGCATGAAAGTCTTATTTTGATATGGGATGTGCGGAACTTTATTACTACACAACATGGCTAAAGTACTCAGCAGAGGTTTAGAAAACTTAACAGGAGATAACAAATAGTTCATACGATGTTATATTCAGAATGATAAGTTACAGATAATACAGTGGCTCACAAGATAATAATGACATTTTTCTTAGGAAATCTTCAGTCACCTGCTTGCAGCCGAACATGTGCTTGGTTTTACGTTGTATTCAGAACTGGAACAGTATCTGTAGGCACTTGGGATTTTAATTACCTCTTGAGGAACATGTGGAGATGAAATTTAATTCAGTCTGGTACAAGCATTTGATAAAGGATTGAGTAGATGATGATGTCATTTTTTTAAGTGAAAACAATGAAATATATGTGCCATCTCTGCCTTTTCTCCTCCCTCCCCTTTCCTTTTTACTCGTCTTAAACATGACATATTTTGACATTTGGGTCACAGTCCAAATGTACTTCAGAATCTGTCATCTCTTTTCTGCCCTGTGGCTTCATTGAATCAATGTGGTATGTACTCGTCTGTCTCTTTACACCTAGTTTTCTTCTTCCTTAATAGGTCTACTGTTAAACAAATCCCTGCTGTTTTTAAAATAGGACTTTGTTGTGCTCTTAGCCCTAAGACCCCTTACTCATACAAAACCTTGTTCTGTGACTTCTGTTCATTTGTTTTCCTGTTTGGAGATTTTATTTTCCACTTTCTGTTTCTCCTTCCTCTGCTGCTGATGCTCAGTCTGTGAGCAATTTTTTCACTAATGCAATATTACACAAAGGAATGAGGTAAATGACAGCGTGTATTTTCTTCCTCACAGTTCTACTTCCCTTCAAGATATAAATAAAGTCCACAAGAAATTAATAAAGTAAGCAGCCAAAATAAGCTATTTTGAACACAATTTTTATCCATAAATAAAGGAGAACTTTTCTGTAGTTTCCTATTGGATTTTCACTTTGCTTTCCATCTAAAATAGGTATCAGATACCATGGTGAAGTGTGATAGCGTTAAAGTCATTATGCAGTGAAACAAAATAAAAGCACTATATTTTTTGGAGATCATAGTCATTCACAGAATCACATAGTTTTCTGTTCTCTTATGCTATCCACCGGTATGCTTACCTGTGATCCTATTTAGGAAAGACAGGATGTGTACTTCAGTGAAAGACAAGGAGAACCTCACTGCCTCGAAAAGAGATAGTAATCATTTAGTGTCAAATCAATGCCTAAATGTGATGGAAGGAAATGTTACAATATGGTTTTAGTAGTTCCTTATCTAAATTTCTTATGCATCAGTGAGAGACAGTTATTTGCTTCTTTTTTTGCTGCTCTGTTTGCACTTCCTAAGGTGACATTACATAATGATTTCTAAGGGGTTGCTCTGCTCATTTTGCTCTTAGATTATATTTGCAAGTAGGGATGAAGCGCATAATGCAAGTGTAATATGAAAGTTCTAGTAAGAAAACTTGCACTTTGTGAATCTGGAAATTTTTCTTGGATTAAAATTCAGTCATTTCCAAATTCTGAGCATTTCTTCTGAATTTATAGATGTCTAGAAGATTGAAAGTCTAGCATAAATCTGAGTAAACTGTTAAATGCTTCACATGAAAGAATGTTCATCTCTGCTTGTATTTTTGAATATTATTGATTCATGTTAGAAATGTAATAGGGCACATAAGAAAATAGTGCATTTTAAATGTCTTTCTAGTGTAGCACAACAATATGGTAAGCATTCTCAAACCAAGAAACTGTATTTATATTTTCCCATAAATACATATGTAGGTCATCCTTGAACAATTGTATGGAAAGAGAACAGAAAAGTAAAATGTCTACTTCAGAATACAGACTGGTATTTTCCTCTCTTCTCAAATTATCATCAAGGCTATTCATTCAGGATTTTGCTGTTTTTCTAGAATATTAGTGGTAAGTTAAAAGAAAAAAAAAAAAGTTGAAGGATGATAGAATAACAAAAATACCAAATAGTTTCAACAAAGAAGAAAGTAAGTTAATTCAGTGCAGTTTGGTTTTTTGCATTTCTATACTAGCAGAAGGATTGATTTGTAATTAGAAAAAGTACAAGTGTTGTTTGGTTAAAAACAAAATCTCTCAAGCTTTGCAAGATGTCACAGTGGTTTCTGCTCTTTCTTTATTCACAACTGTTTTTGCTTTTCTCCCTCTTCTCTAGAACAGATATGCAAGCTAATATATGCTGGTTAAAACTTATGCCGGTGTCATTTCATATATTGTGATTTAAAAAAAAAATCACTATTAAAGAAGCAAACTGCAAGAGATTTAAACATAAGAAAAAAACTTCTTTACTTATGAGGGTGATCATATACCGATATAGGTTTCCTAGGCAGGTTGTAGAGTTTCCATTCTTGGAGATCTTCAAAACCCAGCTGGATGTGGTCCTGGACAACCTGCTGTAGTTGACCTTGCTTTGAGCAGAGGGATCAGACTAGAGACCTCCAGGTTGTAATAGTTCTGTGGTGTCATAAAAAAGCCTGTCTTCTGTATTTGGAGATAATTTCGCAATGATGTTGGGTATTTAGGATGAAAATCTTGGTGTAGTCTGCATATGTGCATTAAAGGAACTTATTACTGAACAGTCCTTCAGATTATGACCAAGGAGATCTTTTATTAATAGGTCAAATCAAGAAAGCCTATTAAGTTTTGTGTGTTTATATTTTGAATCTATGTTAGTTTTTTAACTTAATTTCACACTTAAGTTCTGAAGGAGAATAATTAAATATTGTCTTGTCAGTGTTTTTTATAAAGATTAAAGAATTTATTAGAAATTTCAGATGTGTATGTGTTTCCAAACATTGTGTTCTAATTAATTTTTTTTTTGTATTCAACAGCTTGATTATATGGCTATTACACTACCTTATTATCTTCCACAGATCTGAAGAGGGAAGCCAGTATTTGTCACATGCTGAAGCATCCTCATATTGTTGAACTATTGGAGACATACAGCTCAGATGGAATGCTTTATATGGTCTTTGAGTTGTAAGTTTCTCTCTTTGATTTTACCTTTCTTTGTTGTCATTTGCTAAATAAAATCCTAAAAGTATGTCTGCTTCCACCTGCTTCTTTTGTAGCTCAGAGGTCTTGAGTGCTATGAAAATATTTATTTCTGACAAATAGAAGTTCTCCCAAATAAAAAAAGTTGTCACACTGGCTAAGTGGCTAACATCAGGCTGATTCTTTATAGCATGCTTTCTAAGGGCAGACAGGCTGTTCGTTGATGGCTGCTGTGTCCCTAATAGGGTACATGAGAACGAGTTAAAAATCTGCTGATAGTCGTCATCTTTGGGTAACTGGTGGTATTCTATTCCAGTTGTGAAGTTTTGTTTGGTATTTTTCCAGACTATTGTCTCTTTAGTACTGTGTCGTGGTTTAACCCCAGTTGGCCACTGAGCAGCACACGGCCACTGAGCAGCACACAGCCGCTGGCACACCCTCCCCGCCCCCCCGCCCCCCCCCCGCAATGGGATGGGATGGGGGAGAGAATCAGGAAGAAAAAAAAGTAAAACCCATGGGTTGAGATAAAGGCAGTTTAATAGGACAGCAGAGGAAGAGAAAATAATAATAATAATGATAAAAGAATATACAAAACAAGTGATGCACAATGCAACCGCTCACCACCCGCTGACTGATGCCCAGCCCATCCCCGAGCAGCAATCGCTGCCCCCCAGCCAACTCCCCCCAGTTTCTATACTGAGCATGATGTCATATGGTATGGAATAGCCCTTTGGTCAGTTTGGATCAACTGTCCTGGCTGTGCCCCCTCCCAGCTTCTTGTGCACCTGGCAGAGCATGGGAAGCTGAAAAGTCCTTGACTGGTGTAAGCACTACTTAGCAACAACTAAAACATCAGTGTGTTATCAGCATTATTCTCATACTAAATCCAAAACACAGCACTATGCCAGCTACTCGGAAGAAAATTAACTCTATCCCAGCCAAAATCAGGACACACAGTTTTTCTTTTACTAGGTAAAAAAGTAAAGCTTATTGGAGTATTTAAGTATTCTTGTAAATTGATGTAGCTGTTCACATCATATGAAAAGAGGCATTTTTCTAAAAGATATGTTTTGGAAGCTTGAATGTAAGAGTTTAGTTACCATTGGCATATGGAAGGGTGAACAAAACATGACTTTTCAGCAGTGTACAGGTATTTTTTAATCAACGAGAAACAAAAGGGGGGGGGCAGCCCCTAAATCACCACATTCTTTCTTTGAGGGAAAATTATTAGTCCTTCTCGAGTTAGGTTTTAGCTAACTGGGAAGGACAAAAACAGACATGCAGAATGCTAATTTGTGCATCTTCCGTATTCGATCTTCCTTCTGTTTTCTGTACATACCAGCTCTTCTTCTCATGTTCCCCATATATGCATTCCTAGTGTGTCTGGACATATGTGTTTATACCTCTTTAATTTCTCTGATCTTTCTGCATTATGTTTTCTGATGCATTTGGCCTGCTCACATTGGAGCAAGCCACATCATGCCAGCGTGTTAGGTCGAAGTGGCATGTCTACTAGAGCCAAATATTTGACTTGAGATACGAGCTTAAAAAATAATTCTCACATGGTAGTTTTAGCATTGAGGTAGAGAAAAAGTTAGGTGGTAACAGCGAAAAAAAGTTGTAAAGCTGAAAATTGTTGCTTGAAAGTCTGCATTTTTTTTAGGTGAGTTTATAAACTTATGATTGTGTGAAATAATTGTTTTATGCTTTCCTTTCTGTAATTTTTGATTCAATACTGACTTTGTTTTTTATTTTGTAAATCCCAAAGTGTGGACCAAGGGACTTTAATTATCCTATTATGAAATAATTATGTACACCTTGGGGAGACATACTGTGATAATTAACAAGATTTTGAAATGGAAAAAAGGTTTTTCTTCTATTTTTACTATACCAGTAGCTCAGAAATACGAGACAAAAGCAGTAATTATTTTTTAATGACAAGCCTATTATCATTTATGTTTGTATACATAAAAAATAGGTCTGAACAATTAGGATTACTACACAAATACTGTACCTGACTTCAGGCCACATGAAAGAAGGAAATATGAGGCTAAATTATTTGAAGGATAATAATTCTTTATCATCTCATATGTCCTTGTCTCCCTTGTACACTACAAGACATCACTCTTTTGTAACAAACAGTGATAGAAAATGAGACAGTAGGAACAACTGTGCTCAAAATGTAGCAGGGAATGGAAGAGTTGTGGGTGCAAGGTGTTATGCTGGAGGGGATGCTTTGGTAAAGTGATTCAACAGAAGATTGATGTTTGCTGTGGAGTAAGACTGCATTGCCTGAGTTTGATTGGATTAGTGGCATACTATATAATTGTGACCGTAATAAGAATCCTGTAGTTAGTAGAAAAGCATCTGTGCGTTTGTAGGTAACTTACTTTCCCTCATACTGCTTTCTGTTTATTATTCTATTATTATAACAAACTTAACTGCTTTGCAACTAAGTTCTGTCTACAGTGATAAAATATATTTTATTAGGGTCTGGTTATTCTGAAATGACAGAAAAGGGGAAGACAAAACAGATCTGCAGAGGAGATATAAGCCCAGCTGGTGATGGGCTATTTGTGGACTGGCAGATGCTTTGCATGAAAATTAATTCAGGTCCAGCACATGAAATGCACGCAATAACCAAACCTAAACTTTGTGCCACCAGTTGCACATAAATGATACATAGGTCCACTACTGTTTTATAAGCTGAGAGCTACATGGAGCAGCTGCTAAAATGACCCTGAATATCTTGCCAAATCTATTGTTATGAAAAAGTACAAGTTAAATAAGCAAATGCAGCATATATCTGATAACAAGGGATTGTACCACTCAGGAAAAAATACAATCTGTGCCCAGTTTTGAAAACTTTTGTTACAATAAACGTTTAAAAAATCAAGTCACAGTTCATAGAAGCACTGATGAACAGGAACAGTAGCACTGAAGTTTAACACCAAAAAATTAGCTATGTTTTTAACCACTATTTATACACAAATTCAGGCACTCTTTAGAAGGGGACAATCATGTCATGTTACCAGTAGGTTGCCATTAGGTACTGCTATAATAAACTGTATAGAAGCAGTTGGACGTAATAGATGAAGTGCATGTGTAGAGTAAGAAGCAGACCCTGTCCCAGAAAGTCTTATTCTTAAAGTAAAATTATTATTTTAAAAGTATTTAGATGTTATTACATCATAAATGAGGCAGTATGTGCCTGTGCCAAGCGATTGCCCACACACACGCCCTAGCTACTCCCTAGAAGGGTAATGGACTCTTTCCACTTGAGGCTCTAGAGAGACCTTGCATCTGAGATAGGGCCAGCTCTACTCTTTATCATACAGTCACAATTTTCTTTCCCATTCTATGGTATTATTTGCTGACAGATGTATATCAAGTGATCCATTGTTAGTCTTGAGTTAACTGTGACCTTTTACCTAATACAAGCATGTAGTCAATAGAAGCACATCAAACAGATATATTTTACAGTGTCAAAACAGATGAAAGCAATCTTTGTTTTAAGTCTGTGCCTTGCGAAGAACCAAGTAATATGCAAAACTCTCCTCCTATTTAAAAATTCCATTTATGAAATGGGGTGCAATCTGGTTTCTTTTGTATTTGTTCAATAATGTGCTATTCTGGACAGTGCTGTCTGTCCCTGTCACATGATGTTTGCTTGGTAGTTTATGCATGTAGGAGGGGAGGAACACTGGTTTTACATAGAATGCTGGTTTCTGTTTGGTATATAACTATCACTTTTGCTTTTATATTCTGTTGCTTATTACATTTGTTTTCTAATGACCATTGGTCTTTATCAACGAGGATACTTTGAGAAGGGTCAGCTACTTGAAATATTTATAAAACAAAGCAAATATTTCATTTGAAGTGTCTGAAAACCACATTTTAAATTAGAATACATTATACATGATTTATCCTCAGTATAGTCAAAGTATGTGGACTGAGAGTACTTACCTTTCATGCTGAAGAGCTCAGATACATGAGTGGTGAGTGACTTACAGATACCTTAATACCTGGTCATTTGCAGAATATTGTCTCACCGCTGTACATAGGTGGTTTTGCTTTTCTTAGTGCATTCTAAGAGAGGTTTATCTCTCAGGACATTAGAAGAACTGATCTTATTTAGATTTACCAGTTAGGCTGTATATATATAGTTATAAACATATAACTTTGCCATTTAACCTAGCTAACATGTAAAAATGCTTTAGTTTTAAAATCTCAAATTCATAAAAACAGCACTTTAAAATGGTTGCAGTTACTTAGGTTTATGTTAAGCATAAGCTGATGAGCATTTAAATGACGGTACATTCAATCATGCAGCTTTGTTGAAGTGTTAAGAATAAAAGAGGAAAAAATGAATGCTGTCTATTTATTCTGCTTTGTTACAAGACTGTGAAATAGCACAGCTGCTTAGTTTATAGAGTGAAAACTTTTTTCCATTATTTTACTTAACAGTGTTAGGATTCCAGTTGTGGTTTTATTTTTAAGTGCAGTCTCACCTGTAGTCCTTCATCTTTTAGATGGCTTTACTGTACTTCTGTTCTTTCATACTTGCATAATGCAGTATCTAGAATAAAAACAAGTCTTAAATGTTAACTTTAAAAAGTAAAATCAAAAGAAACTGAAATATGTATTTTTCACACCAAAACAGGTTGCTGTGATTACCGAAAGAAAATAGTTCC
>VYZW01029342.1:6951-20516 GCA_013401315.1 Balaeniceps rex | reverse complement strand
GTTCCAGCAAAGGTGACAGAAAACTCCTTTGTGGGTTTCACTTTTGTCGAGGGGCAAAAGAAGACTCCTGTCATAATGTTAGCCTGATAATGTAAGAAAATTTGAAGCAAAATTATCAACTCTGTCTGGAGTAATTTCGTATCCCTTGCAAGTTGCTTCTTCAAGAAATTAAATAGGTGAATTCAGTAAAAATTATTATATATGCAATATATCCACCCATGAATGGGAATCTTTTTAGTGTTTTGACTGTTGAAAGAGGTGCTAAGTGCACATGTAATTTCAGATTCTTTGGCTTCTATCTTATATACCAGTTGAGGATCAAACCATCGGTTGCAGCTGCTTGGCATTAAGCAAAATGTTCTTTCTTTTTCCCTGTTCTTTACAACTGGGGAAATCATTATGATAACCACAAACAGCACTGAATTATTAAACATGTTGGTGAAGTACTCTTGACCTTTTCTTCCTTTCTGTTTACCTGCATTCCATAGTGATGCTTTTGGCTACTCATTTAATCGGTCATGTTACTGTTAGACACCTGGGGATGATGAGAAAGAGAGAAATCATCATGAAGAAATCAGTATTTAAAAACCAGCAGTGAGATTTGAAGAATAAACAGTGTGAAACATACTCAGAGAAGTGCTTACATTTCTGTGCCCAATCTGCTGAAGCTTGCTTCTCCATGCAACAGACCAATTGTGTTTAAAAACAAACAAACAAATAATACTATTTTTCCTTTTTTGTTCCAAAGTCCTCCTTGGAAATCTGGACTTGAAGGCCTTAAGTCTTACCACCTTTTTGCTTGCCTTTAGAACTTTGCTTCTTTGTATTAATGACTGAAGTGTTGACTCACTGAATATAATTTGGCTTTTTCTTCCATTTGTGGACCTCCTGGGAAAGTGTAAGGATAACCTCTCATGAGAAAGTGATGAATTAATTGCTTATGGGTCTATGACTACCAAAATTGGGAGATGTCTAGATATTGAACAATCTGAAAATTCCTTTTACTCCTCAAACTAGCATAGAAAGGAACACGAACCATTCAAGGTCAGGTTGGACGGGGCTCTGAGCAACCTGATCTGGTTGAAGATGTCCCTGCTCACTGCAGGGGGGTTGGACTAGATGACCTTTAAAGGTCCCTTCCAATGGGGGAGGGGGTCCAATTTGGGACCTTCCATGGTCCCAAACCATTCTGTGATACAAAGTGATGTAAATCTGAATAAATGTCTTGCTCATTTCCAAAGAGCATGCATCTGGGAGTTCTTCCTTACGTTTTCATGAGCTGAAGGGCAGCCATGAGGGTAGGAGTTAGCATGAGTGAAAATTGTGATCAGTTGAGTGCTGCCACTCTAAAGAACTGATATTTCCTTTTAGACATACTGGTAGTTGCTTTTACTCTCCTTAGAAATGTCACAGACACATGCCAGCCAAACTGCTGTGTTTACAGTGTAAGTGATTTTGAAAGCTTACTGCTCTGCGCATTTGCCTTTGGACAGAATTCAGCTCTTTCCTTTTTATTTGAGACTTCAAATGTTTTATCTTGAACTTTCTCACAAATTTTTATTAGGGAAAATTCTTTTGGGAGAGGAATTGAAAGACAAAAATACGGACCCAAGTGGCCTGCAGACTGAAAGATTAGAGAGAAGTGGCAAAGCCTTTGGGAGAAATGGGAACTCTGTATCAGGGTGAGCCTCAAAAAGTTATGAAAATTGGCAAAATTGTGAGGAGGGATTCTCTGCATGGTTTCTACTGCTCTTTGACTTTATCACATCTAAATCTGACTGTTGAAGGCTTGAGTTTCCCTCGCTGCTGTTCGTTGTCAAATTTGAAAAGTGATGCTAAAGGTAGTAGAGGTAGAGCAGTGTTTTGCTGATGATAGACTATGGGAGGCACCTATAGAGATGGCAGCAGTAGCAGCCTGTGGAGTTCTTGACTGATGGATGTCCAGATCATGCCACCAAGAAAACTCATTCAGCTTTGCCGTTTTATAAAAATACAGCCTAGGGTTGGAGCTCTCCTTATGTAATAAAGTAGCAGCTATTAAAACAACAATATGGATTCCAGAACTGACTGAGAAACTTAGGTTTCTGGAGTTTCTGCATTAAGAGAGCAAAGTGTTATCTGTAGGATGTAACTACCTTATTGGAATTAGATGTTTAATTCAACCTGTGACTTCTTTTGTAAAACTGTCATGACAACCTGAANCTTGGAGAAGAGAGTTGCAGAGACTGTAGGAGGAAGCAAAAGAAAGGGGGTGGTCTCAGGGAAACTGCAGCTCATGCAGAGAGAGCACCAAGAGGATCAGGGAGCAGAAGGGGAGGGAAGGCAAAGGTGAGACGGGCGGAGGTTCCTAGAGGCCAGAGGCCACTGTGAAGAGTTTGCTGTAGCTCATAAAGTGCTGAATTGCCTGAAGCTCAGCTAGAACTAGATACTCCAGAAAACGCAGCAGGAAAAGGAAGGCTTGTGTATAAACCACTTCGACTTTTGTTCTTTCTGATTCAATAGCATGAAGTTTTCTCTAAGGAAAAAAAAAAAAACACACCCCAAAAAAAATCCCAAACCAACCAAACCAAAACCCAAAATGTCCAACACAAAAACCCCCTACTAGCTGATATTCTAAGTTACACCTAGGTTTTGGTGTCTATTTTTATTTTTAAGTTACAAGCTTTTGGTGTTTATTGAAAGTTCATTAGCTGGGGACAGTCTCAACAAATTCACCTGTAAGTTCTGTTTGATTAAAAGCCTGGACTAAGAAGCAACTGAGTATAAATGGAACTTGAGATGTGAAAATTATGTAAGACATTTAAAGTGTGGCTTTTTACAGGTCTCATGCAAGTATTTGAGGTAAGCCAGACCTTGTTTAAGATTTACGATTTAAGCAGTCATCAGGTTAGAATGGTAGACACACCTGCTTAGGTTTAAAACCATTCTACAGGAATACAAAATGAATATGGCCTGTCCACTGTCGCTGTAATAAGTGGAGTAACCTGACAGATTTAAATAAATAGTTTGATATGTTATCACTGGTTGCTAGAAAACATATAATACAAACCCTCAAATCTGGTAGTTCATGTTAATTTTGCCTAAAGATGCAGAAAATAGAAATAACAACTGAATATTATTTTGAAAGTCTTTGCGATTGGTCTTTTTCTTTTTTAGGAAATCTTTAAGATAGAAGGCAACCTGGGAATTCCAAGACAAAAAAGGGCTATTTTGGCAACTCCGATATTAATTCCTGAAAATCAAAGACCACCATTCCCCAGATCTGTTGGCAAGGTAAGTCAACAAAAAACTGGATTAGATTTTGATATTAAGTAATTGATCTATTTCTCTCAAAATTTTGTAATGCCTATCATGTTGGTAGTAATATCCCAGACAAAATTAAGAAACATAAAACTGAACAGAGAAGATTGTTTTGCTGTCTATTGTGTAGACAGATGAAAATGGCTTTGTATTCATGGCAGACTTTAACAGCATACATTCTGGTAAAAAGCATTAATCAGAGATGTATGTTTTCATGCAGCTGCTGTCTTCAGTAGAGGTTGCTGCCTACCTGTGTATCTATGTGTTAGACTGGGACTGAAATCTAGGCCAGGAATGTTATGAAGAATATCCTACTGCATACTGTGCATTATCTTGTTTCTATTCTCAAGACCTAGAAGGAATTCATAAGGCATTACATGTAAAATCATCTTTTGTTCATTCCTTAGTTAATTTCTAGTGTCCAAAGACAAAATAAGTCTGCGCAGGTGTTTTCAGTTTTTGTTGTTTGCAAAGGTCTGACAAAGAAGTGGGAAGTTTTTCTCCTGTCTGCAGGCAACCAGACAGATGAGAGTTCTAACAGACACTTTTCCAGAACTTCAGTGATACAGCTTATATATACAAAATCATTTAAGCTATAATACCAATAATTGTTCAAATGGCAATTCAGGCATCAGAAGTTGTAATTACATGAATATATTTTGCATGTTGGCAGTTTTGAAACAGGGACTGCTATGGATGGCTCTGACTTCAGTAGGTGTGTTAATGACAGGACGGCCTATACAGCTGTGGAGTCTATTCCCAGTTCCCGCCAATATGATCACTGGAGCTAAATGCACAGCTCGAAGGCAGAATTTTACTCTATGATCGATGTGTAATTTAGCCAGCTGGCATCTAATCAGTTATTTTAATAATTAGGAAAGGTTGTTTTCCTACCAGTAAAAAGAAAGCATAATCTATGAAGATTTAATTTTCTCCCCTTTCCCCATCAATAGTTTATACTGATCTCATAAATTTCTCTTAAGTTTTTTTTAATCTTTCTGAAGTATTTTTTAATGTGTCCTAAACTTTCTAAAGCCATTTCTGAACTTTTGCCTTCACTTTTCAGTGTTTGAGAATTAATGATCAATAACTAAATTAAACATGTTGGTTTATGTTAGTGATAAATAGTTAATTTTTAAAACTTCTGTTGTGCAATTTTAAAGCAGTGAGAGAATTAAAAAGGTTACTTATACACAGATCTATAGGCTTTCTTTTTTTTTGTTATTGATTTATTTCTCCCTCCCCCTTCTCAACCCTACTGCTCATGAACATGGAATTTTTAGATCTGAGGTAGTCCGAGTTGCTCTCTAGAAGTGCCTTCATTAAGTGTTTTTATTGGGAGTTCAGAATGCTAGTCCTGGTAACTGAGGCTCCTTAAGCAGAATGAGATGAAGCGGGTCCTATCTGTACTTAAACATTTTCCTAGCATATTGTCATCTTGATTTGTTATTGTTCCTGAAATGCTAGTCAGGGATCACAAGTGCATTAGATGATGTACAAACACAGAAGTGTAAAAGCATCTGGCAGTCTGTTTTTCAAAGGCCCTAAGATACCTATCCTCAACTAATGTTTAAATTATAAGAACTGCAAACGATCAGCACCTTGAAATACTTTGAGCTGTCATTGGTTTTAAAAGTCTTTAAATACAATTTTTTTTCAGTATATTTCTAATTTAGGTAACTAGACATAAGTATTTTGGCTATTGCAAGTAAGAGTGTATATGTATCGAGTGTATATGTATCAAGTGAGACAAAAATTTTAGAGATATTTAAAATAATGGAATGAAGTATTCTAGATCAACTGCAGTAAATTGCAGCTGAATGCTTAATAAAGCATAAATAAAAAGGTTTGGAGCCTCAGACATACTGATGGTGGGGAAAGAGAGTCTAAAAAATTCAGTAGGAGTCAATGCTGAAAATAAAAGCAATTCTTTTAGGTCTTTTTGACATGTCACAGATCTTTATAAGATAGTCTATGAAATCTTCAGCAATAGAATAGTGTGTGCTAATCTAGAGAGCCTTAGATACCCAATTCATGTACTTGTTTCAGATCCTGCACAAATTGTAGAAAAAGTTGATCATCTGTCTTATTTAACTTTAGATGTTTATTGTGAACTGTATGTAGCTTAACGAATTTGCAAAAATTCATTTAATTGCCCACTTCTGTGAGGCATAAGAAACACATGTATTTCCTCTTCCATAATATTTTGGGGCTTATCTTCAGAAGCCTCAACAGGGCACTACATGGAGTAATGAACTACAGCTTCTGATGTGTATGAATTTCTCTTGAACTTAAACTTTGCTGTCTATGGTCTGTTATAATCACTGTGAAGGGACATCGCAGATGTGTTTAGTAGCTGTGGTTTCTATAGTGTTTCGGGGAAGAGAGAAAACATACAGAGAATGGATAATTTGCATGTTATAATAGAATTTAAAAAATGAGAAGGAATAAAAAAGGAAAGCAGATTCTGGATCAAACTTTTGTCATGTAACTGCCAGCAGTCAGGGCTAAGGACTTACATAGGTCTGCTGTGATGGGAACAGCAGAGCTTGTCTCATAGCACAGGGGCTCACAAGGGTTCACCCTGTCTGCCCAACACCGCCAGCAGTGTCCTTCTGAGCTCCTCTGTAATGGGTGTTCCCAGTCAAATCTCTGTGAGATTGCACAGTGGGGCAGTTTATGTTTTATTCAGACACAGCAATAAAATCATTTAGGAACAAGGAATTCCAGTACAATAATATGTGTGTGTAGGGGGGAATAACCACACATTTTCCTGTGTGAAAAATAATTTCAACTTTTGTTTTGCTTTCATCTTTGTTACTGCAGTGTTACATTTTCTGCTCATTGGGAATATGAAGCTTTCCTGGCTGAATGAAATACAGCATAGTGATAATTTCAGATATGACTAGTTCTGTTTGATACCATGATGTGGTCCAGTTTGGAAGTCCATGTAAAAGTTAGGTTTCCAGACACACCCCGAGCATGTTATTTTCCCTTTCTTTCACCTGCTTTAGCAAATTACCAGTCATCTGCCCTGACTGCCTCTTGCTTTCCAACCCATGTTATGTCGCCTGGAAATGCACAAGGTTGGTTGGAAGTGATTGCAGCAGCCACCAACACTTGAGCTGCTTATTAGCACTTAGTTGGGAGCAGGGCAGATGTGCAGAAATAGGAGAGCAGGGGGAGAACAATTAATTACATTTTATTTCACAATTAGGAAACAATAGCACAAACAAAAAACCATGGGGATTTTAGAGGACTTTATTCATTAAGGTTTGGTAATGTGAGTCAGGAAGGAGAGATTGCACTGGACAAGTGAAAAAATTGGTTTGTTTTAATTAATAACAAATATTCAAATCAGTATTTAGCTTAACAAGGAAACACGTGTGTAGAGGCTGTTCTCTGTGCTGTTACTGGCTTGCCAGTGTACCCACTTAGGAATGAAATTATTGCCTTGCCATTTGCACACCCTTCATTAGGGTATCTCTTAATTAAATAACTATCATAGATGTGCTGTGCTTGTACGTAGAGGAATCTCACCTTTTAGCAGAATTTAAGCTTTTGCATATTATCCCCCATTCCTGGGGGAAACTAGTAAGATTAAAATATTTTAATACAGTCTTGGTGTAATATGGGCCATTGTGTCCAGATGGCCCAGGCTAAAACTGTTGTCTGTTATTGATGTGCTTTGTTTAGCTCTTGCTGATATAGCACAGGGATATGATATTCAATTTTTAGTCTCTCTCCATATGTTACTTTTCTGGTTTATTTGTCCACATCAAGTCAAATGAAGTACAAAACAGTGGGATGCAGGATTATCTTGTAATTATGGTGATCGATTATTTGCCACTAAGCTATGGAAATGTTTTCTAAGACTAACTTAAGAGTGGTAGTTCTATGCATCTGTTTGATGAGAGTCTCCAGGCACACTTTAACTGTGGTGATGAACTGCATGATGGTAGTTTTCAAAGTTTAATCCTTACACTAATGCAGAGGTCAAAGTGCAGGAAGGTAATTGTGGAGATGGTCAACAAGTTCCAGCTCTTCTTCCAGACATTAGGAGAGGAGGACCTCTGCAAAATGAGTGTTTTAGTATAGGCTGAAAGGACTTGCTGTGGATTTTATTGATGGACATATGATGAATCCATGATTCTATTCTTTAAATTAAATGAATTGCCCTTCATAAGAATGAATATTTTAATTGTTGACACATAAGATCTGGAAGCAATGAGTGCCTGTTAAAAATTGGCAGTACTTTTTCTGCTCAGTGAAGGCCAGAAGACACAGAAAGGTACACAGGAGACTTTGTAGGAAACTGCTGAATGAAGAAAAAGCAAAACCTTATTTTTTTGCCAGTAAGAGCATTTGTTTCTTTATTACTTGGCTGTTTTGTCCTTTTGGAAGGAGAGGGTGTTTATTCAGATATTTTGCATCAGATAGCGTATATATACTCCCTGCCTTTGATCTGGGCTGATGAACAGTTAGCTGCCAAATGACAATTAGATGGCAGGACTGACCTAAACAAAAGCTCAAGAGAAAAAGTGATGCAGGCTAGCAAACAGGTTAGAAATCTTTAAGATCTATGAGGACGTGGGGTTTTTTTTCCCTCCTCTGATCTGTGAATTTAAGGCAAAGACAAAACACAGCTTGTCTGTTAATGTGCAACAACAGAAAAAACCTGAACAGAGGAGGAAACTGAAGATAACTGGATGGAAAAGCTGCTGGAAGCTTATTATTTTTGAGTGGCTATCTGATTGAGGCTATTTATATATGATAAATTATATGCTTCACAGAAGAGAAGTGTTAAGTACTAAAGATGCAGCTGGAAAAAATGCCAAACTTCAGGCAAAAGTTTGAAAAGAAGGTGATAGAAGTGTAAAGAGAGATGATCGTGATCCACCAACCTTTGAAGAGAACCTAGAGAGAAGGATTGTATATTAGAGGAGGACATGGGAAAGACAACAGAAGAACAAGAAATAAAAGCTGAATTAAGAAATGCATTTGTTCTACTGGAAAATTAGGCAGAAAATGAGGGGGTGGGGAAAGAGAGTCTGAAGAGAAATGGAGGAGGGAAAGGACCCTAGGTAGGGTGCGTGTCCAAGTCTAGAAGATAATGGTGTGCACTGACAGAAAACAGAATGATGTGCAGAACAGAGGAGGTATACCTAAAAGCCTTTCCAACACCAAGAGAGAGATCTGTGTGACTGCTTACCAGCTTCTCAGTTGGTAAAGGTCTGAATCAGTTCTTGGTCTGAATCTTCATGTCAGTTACTAAAAATAATGCAGAAGTGAGAACATGTATTTCTTACTGTGGAACTAGAAGCGGGTCTGAGGTCTACAGGAAAAATCCAGTGGATTTTTTTAAATTATTTTTTAATATCCATTTGGTTCTTTCCAAATCATCACCACATCAGATGTAATGATCAGGCTGTGCCAAAGAGTATGCTCAGAAAAGGGGAGGTGGTTATCAGCAAGAATTCTGACTTGTCCAGAAGGCAAGAATATTTCGGTGACAGCTGAAAAAGTGGTGCCAACAGGGAGACATTGGAATGATTGGCTCCTGGGAAGCATTGCAGGGTGAGGACCTTTTTCAGAGAGTAGATGGAATTACTCAGGTACAAGGAGTCCTAGTTTCTTGCATCGAGGTCTGATGGCATATAAGGAAAGCACTCAGCTAAAGCATGCAGAAGTGTGTCTATCGTTCTATGCGGTAAAAGACACATCCACAGATGAGGATACATAAACAAGCAGCAAACAAAGAGTGGTAGAAAGATGTACAGAAAGGAAGCAGGGGGAAGGTGTTATTGATGAGTAGCACTTATGTAATAAAGACAGTCTTAGTAAATAAAGGTCCTTCTAATCCAGCAAGAAAAAACATTGGGATTAGAGAAAAATCAAGTTATGGTACTATATAGTAAGACTGGGCAGAAATATATATGTCTGAGCTCAGTTTGTTCAGCCTAGCATAGTGTTTTCTGTAAATCCGGAGTGAGTCTAATGATTTAAGCAAAAGGAAAATACTGGCATAATAACTAATGGATATAAGTTTTGGCGGAAAATTAGAAGAAAAGTGTCTAGTCCCCAGAGAGAAGGAATTAATTTCCAACAGAAGTAGTGAGGAAGGAACACAAAGTTTGATAAATATACAACCACAGCTGCGTAGTACGGCTGCTTCTGATCATGAAAGAGCAGACACCTAGAAGTTTCCTGCTATTCTAGTGTTCTTGAAAATGTGTAATACCCTGCTGAGCTGGACCTGAACGGACCATTGGAGATGTCAGAGTTTAACATCTGATCAAATTCATGGCTTGCATGAAGGAATGGCATGCTTCTGACCTTCATGGAAAAATACCAACCTACCTCAGCAATGAATGTAATGAAATGAACAGCACTCCATTAAATTAAAGGGCTTTCGATGCAAGTACATGAATTATTAAACTACAGCATATTAATTTTCATTAAGGGATATGTATTTGATGTCCTAACAAACCATTAAGTGAAAACAGCACTTCAAATTTATCTCTTTTTCTGAAAGGTCTCTCTTCAAACTTCTCTTTTTTTTTTTTTTTTTAAATATTGATAGTCACATAAACAATTCCAACGGAATACATTTGTTCTCTTTAAGCTAACAGAATTTTAATGAAAAGCCTTGTTAAAATACTTCTGTTTACTTAAGATCTTTCAGAAGAATCACACTTGAGCAGCAGATGCCTTGGAAAACTGGAAAATAATAAGAATTTACCATTATTTTTCAGTGTTTGGTGCCATTAATGAGAATAAAAGAGTTTTTAAACATTTGAGGAATAGTTTCTAATCTAGTTACTTGTCACAGTTTAACTCCAGCCAGCAACTAAGCACCACACAGCTGCTCACTCACTCCCGCCCAGTGGGATGGGGGAGAGAGTTGGAAGAGTAAAAGTAAGAAAACTCGTGGGTTGAGATAAAGACAGTTCAATAGATAAAACAATAGCCATGCACGCAAGCAAAGCAAAACAAGGAATTCATTTACTCCTTCCCATGGGCAGGCAGGTGTTCAGCCATCTCCAGGACAGCAAGGCTCCATCACGCAGAACGATTACTTGGGAAGACAAATGCCATCACTCCAAAAGTCCCACCATTCCTTCTTCTTTCCCCAGCTTTTATTACTGAGCATGATGTCATATGGTGTGGAATATTCCTTTGGTCAGTTGGGGTCAGCTGTCCCAGCTGTGTCCCCTCCCAGCTTCTTGTGCCCCCCCCAGCCTACTCGCTGGTGGGGTGAGAAGCAGGAAAGGCCTTGACTCTGTGCAAGCACTGCTCAGCAGCAACGAAAACATTCCTGTGTTATCAACACTGTTCAGCACAAATCCAAAACGTAGCCCCATACTGGCTACTATGAAGAAAATTAACTCTATCCCAGTCAAAACCAGCACATTACTGTGGTTACAAGTTTGTTGGAGATAAAGCAGTTCTATGGCAATGATGGAATTAAATTTTCTGCCTAATATTGAAATATCCAGTTCCTAATTTCCTGCTTCATAATAAATAATGCTAATGACCTTAAGGAGAGCACCAAACAGAAGCGATTTTATGTTCTGAAGCTGTTCAGCAAAGTATACTACAGTTTAACTGTCACATTGTTTGTGTTAACTTTGATCTCAGAAGTTGATCTCTTAAACTGTGTTGCAGATGAAGGTAGAAGGAAAAAAAAAAAATCTGTCCCTGCCAGTAAATTGCCTATGTAAAGTAACTGAGATGAAATAAAACCCTGGCAACTAATTTTTCTTTGACACACTAATTGAATTTTAGACTCAAGTTTTTAAGGAAAATGTTTGGATTATTTTTAGATGCAACAGCTATTTCATCTAATGATGCCTGATTTTAGGTACCTTTCCATAATGTTTTTTTTCTTAAATGGCTAATTATAGTCATTTTTGCAAAAACAAACCCAAAGGATCTCCCCAAAACTCCAAGCCTGTTCCAGCTTCCTCAACCCAAATAAACCCATAGGCTCATGTTTTAGGAATCACATGTAGGGTGTGATTCTGTACCTCGTTATTGAACATACTATGAATGGAGAGTGCCATCAACAGCAGCAACCAGAAAGCCCCTTCTAGGAATGCAGAATAATAATTATTAAATTGCTGTTCCCTAACTCGGTTATCATAAAATCATAGAATACCAGGTTGGAAGGGACCTCAAGGATCATCTGGTCCAACCTTTCTTGGCAAAAGCACAGTCTAGACAAGATGACCCAGCACTCTGTCCAGCTGAATCTTAAGTGTCCAATGTTGGGGAATCCACCGCTTCCTTGGGGAGATTATTCCAATGACTGATTTTGCTCATTGTGAAAAATTTTCCTCTTGTTTTCAGTCAGAATCTCCCCAGGAGTAACTTGTGCCCATTATCCCTCCTCTTTTCCATGTGACTACTTGTAAAAAGGGAATCTCCATCTTTGTAGCCACCCTTTAAATACTGGAACAAGGTGATAAGGTCTCCCCTAAGCCTTCTTTTCTTAAGGCTTAACAAACCCAGTTCTCTCAGCCCTTCCTCATATGGCAGGCTTCCCAGTCCTTTGATCGTCTTTGTGGCCCTTCTCTGGACCCTCTGGAGCCTGTCCACATCTTTTTTGTATAGTGTGGGCCAAAACTGAACACAGTATTCCAGGTGTGGCCTGACAGGCACTGAGTAGAGTGGTATAATGACTTCTTTACCTCTGCTGGTGATGCCCTTGTTGATGAAACCCAGCATCCTGTTGGCTTGCTCTGCCACAGCAGCACACTGTTACTCATATTGAGCTTGTTGTCCACCAGGACCACCAGGTCCCTTTCCACAGAGCTGCTCCCCAGCTGGGTAGATCCCAGTCTGTGCTGCACTCCTGCATTGTGTTTTCCCAGCTGCAAGACCTTACACTTGTCCTTGTTGAACTTCATAAGGTACTTGTTAGCCCGCTCTTTCAGCCTGTCACTTCGGAAGATATTAAACAGCATTGGGCCCAGCTGGGTTCTCTGTGGTTTTCATGAAACTATACTGATTTTTTGTTAACTTTCATCTTTACAATCTTCCAAGATGATTCTATATCCTGAGTTGACTAACGGAAAGATTTTTGGTATCCACCTTGACTTTTCTCTGTCTTAGTTTAATTCAGTTGTTTGAAATAACCACTTGATCTGTCCAGCTTGAAAAAGCTATTTTCTTATTGAATGTATGCTTTTGAGCAAAACCTTGATCTCTGCATTCTTAGTAGGGCCAAATTTTAACCTTAACAAGATGTAGGGCCTAATTCTGTAATCTCAGATTGGTAAAACAGGATATTTGGATACAGGTTTTCTGTTTGCTTGGTACCTTTAATTTGTAAAATTTCTTCCTACAAATCTACTTACAGTAACAATTTCTTTTAAGTAGGATGACAAATGCAATAGACTTATCCAACATTACTTAGCAGTGTGCTGTGTTAATATATTACTAGCAAGAAGATGAGATCTGCAGAATATAGAAGTCAGTGGAGAGAACATGACCATAGAGCTTCCTTTAAATCAATTAAGGTATTTATTTGATAGCTGTGACTGGATTCATACTGCTTCAGATGTGGTCTGTTTGTTATCTGAATATTGTACGTTCTCCATCCAATCACTTTCCTGTTTCATTCCAGATTATTCCTTTGGTTTCCTATTATGCAAAGTCAGTTGTTAGCAAGTATATAGCCTAATATAAAGCAATATCCAAATGAATGACATTTTAGGAAGAAAAATAACTTATCCCTGCCAATTTAAAAACTAAATACTGTCATACTGTCAACCTTAGTACTTACATTAATGAAAGACTTTAATAAAGGCATTTTGCAGACTGGACTGGCGACAAAATATTACTAGCTGTGGCTTGTTAAAGTGGTATTAAGAAAAGATGGTTGGCAGAGTATTTCCAGAAGGAAAGATGATATGTATTATATATGGCTCCTCTGTAAGGTGGAGTAAATAGCTGTCACTCAGGGAACAATAGTCGTTTTCTTTCTTCTGACTAACTGCTAGATCTCTTCTATGATTACTAACTAATTTTAACCTTTTTGCGTTTTGCTCTTGGTTTTGTCATACACGGATGATTCTTGTTTCGAATTTTTTCTCTTGCATTTTAGAGTGATGTATAGTAACAGATCAATAGGGTAGGTGAAGGAGTATGATGCTAATATCTATAATGGCAGCTGTGTTTTAAATCAATAAACATTTTTCCTTCTCCTTTCCAAAACATCTGATGCTCTTTTCCAGCTGCCCTCTAAAGGAAACTTTCTT